>OY992797.1:5413298-5569952 GCA_963921375.1 Tiliacea citrago
ATTATGTATAATGTGTGTGTGTATGCATTTGTGTATGTTATGTATTATTATTATATTAGTAGGCATATATAACTATTTGCTGTTGCAAAAAAACCGTTTAAGCTTCACGCCCTGTGTGATCTATGTTCAAACTTTTTAATTTTAGACTAGTGACCCGCCCCTGCTTCGCACGGATTTTTTTATTATAATATGTTAGTTTAATATACACTTATACCTTTCGGAATACATTATCTAAACGATGGTGAAAACCGCATCATTTGTTGCGTAGTTTATAAGAACAACGCGGACACAGACGGATACGAAAAACGACTCTATTTTATATTATGTATAAAAAACCGGCCAATTGCGGGTCGGACTCGCGCACGAAGGGTTCCGTACCATTATCTATAAAAACAGCAAAAAAAATCAAGTTTGTTGTATGGGAGCACCCTTAAATATTTATTTTATTCTGTTTTTAGTATTTTTTGTTATAGCGGAAACAGAAATACATCATCTGTGAAAATTTCAACTGTCTAACTATCATGGTTCATGAGATACAGCCTGGTGACAGACGGACGGACAGCGGAGTCTTAGTAATAGGTCCTGTTTTACCCTTTGGGTACGGAACCCTAAAAAATGGCTTGTTTCATCCATCATAAAGTTTAAAGTAATTGCTCACAAATTAAAGATCTTGGGCAAAGTACCTAGTAAAATTAAAATAAAAAGAAACAAATGGATGCACTGACGCATTATACCTAATCTTAATTAGTCTCAAATTCTTTCATTATTTTTATTCTTTTTACTGAAAGCTATTCCAGATTGCAATACAAGAATTTTAGTCAATTAATTAGTAACCAAGAATTTCTGAACGTTTTACGAGTCTTAATTTATTTGAAATTGCAAATTAATTCACGTTAACATTTTTTTTTTTAATATTTTTTTCAAATTTGAATGAATGTCACACAATAAATATTATTTATAGTTTTTTCATTTAAATGAAATGCGAACAAACTCTTTGACGTCTGAAAACGAGTATATTAACATTTTATTTGTGATCATTTATATTAAAATGAGTAGAAACCAATCAACATTTTTTAAGTGAAATTGATACGTTTCACTATTTTCAGTGATTAACCGAATATTTTTTTAAACGTGTTAAAAAACCGGCGGTATTTTATTACGCCACTGGGATTAGGTAAATTGGAATATTTTTTAGAGTTCCGTACTCAAAGGGTGCTAACGGGACCCTATAAGGCTCCGCTGTCCGTCCGTCACAGCTAGACCTGTTTAAAAAAAAATACAGTGTATACTACTATGGCCGCTAAGTATATCAACAAATAATAAAAATAAAATATAATTAAAAATTAACCACTTTAATTTTTAACAAGTTTTAACCACTTTAATTTATATACAAGAAACGTGTTTAGTTTGTAAAATATTTAAAAAAAGTAGTGTTTTTTATATTGAACGGTGGTACGGAACCCTTCGTGTCCGAATCCGACTCGCACGTTGTCGCTTTTATTTTTTTAATATTTATAGTGCTCTTTAGAAAAATACGTATAATTTTCAAGTTATTTTTATTATATTATATATTTTTAAGTACCAAATATATAATTTATTATATATTTTGTATTTAAAAAATGGATCCGTTGTGTGCGGAGTAAATTTCCCAGCGAAATATACACGTGTCCTGTCGTTTAAAACGTCTGCTTCATGTATTATGTCATTTAATTTGGTGGCTTCCTCAATAAAACTTTATAGGCGTTAATTAAAGGGGCTAAGGGGACCACAAGAACGTGATAAGCGAACGTTTCTCACTTTTGTTTTACAAAATGCTTTTTTCCATACTAAAGTAAGTTTTTTTTTTGCGAAAATGAGCCTTGTTACACCTGACGGATGTAAGATGCAACACATAAAATGCTTTAATGGTAGCAATTGAAGAAAACGCTTGATTTTTTACGAAGATAATTATTTTTGTGTGCAGTTACAAGGATTGGTTTTTTAATGTTAAAGTGCATGTTATGCCTTTATCAGATCGGTTGTTATGCTTGTAAAATGTTTTTCTATATTCATGTAGAATTTTATAGCGTTTATTCTGTACCTAAGTACTTATATGAAAATTATACACGGTTACTTATATTTTTATGAAAAGAATAAAACGCTTTTACACCTTCGTTAGCAAAAAGCAATAATCCTTTCAATCAAATTTTATTTATAAGTTCGCAAGTAAGGCCATCGCTGTCGTTTCGATTCGATCGTAAGTATCTATTTAAAAATGTCTTCATTCAATTATGTCAAAGATTTTAATTAACATTTCGTATCGTTTCTTGATCGTATATCGTCGGCATTATTTAAAATTGTTTAAGTTAAAACCATTAAACAAAATACGTGACTTGAGGTTTTTTTTTTTAATTACATTGTAATTGTATACAGGGTGCGATTATTAGATAACTCTTTTTGCTTCGAAATACACAATATGTTGATAGGTATAATTATGGTTAAAGAACCATCCATGATATTCATTAAATAATTTGGTATAATTCCTGCTAAGTTTGAAGTTGAACACTTCACAATTTAGATGAAGGTAAGCTTAGTACAACACGTTTTTTGTTTTATCCTGTATCTTTTACTGAGTTCTAATGGAAGTAAATATTCTTGTTTCACTCACATGAATAGATTTCAAAATATTTATCACCTTATACAATAACTAGCTTTTGCCCGTGACTTCGCTCGCGTGGAAGTCAAAAATTATCCTACGGGAACGTACTACCAGGATAAAAGTATTCTATGTTCTAATCCAGGTCATGGTCTATCTGTGTGCCAAATTTCATCCAAATCCGTTCAGCCGTTTTTGCGTGATTGAGTATCAAACCTCCAAACATACAAACTTTCACATAAAATTTATAATATTACTAGCTGCACCCCGCGGTTTCACCTGCATAAGTCGTGATCCCGTGGGGATATCAGGATAAAAAGTATTCTTGGTCTAAGTCAGGGTATGATCTACCCATGTGCTAAATTTCATCCGAATCATTTCAGCTGTTTTTGCGTGATTGAGTAACAAACAATAGTTGGAGGATAATTTCCCTAACGAAGATGTAAAACATAATTATGAAAGGCGAAAACATACACCCCCTTATTACAAAAAAAGATTTATCTTCAGACCCAGGTTTAAAACATGGAGCCGTTATGGAATTTCAAACTTTATTCCGACTATGGTAAAGTTCCTAAACACAAAACTGACAACTTAGTACCGAACTAAGTTTTCAGTTTTGTTTAAAGAACGGTTTTTCAATCACTGTTACGTTCTTATTACAAAAACTGGCTGCATGGTTTAAGCCATGTCAAAATATAAATCTTGTTTTGTAATAAGGCGGACAATGTTTTTCTACATTAAACCAGGAAACCAAGCCCAGCATAAAATCAATGTAAGGTGTTTATCTTCAAAGGTTGTCTAGTACGTGTTTGTGTTTCTTATCGTAAAACGTGAACTTAATCTTGTCTGTCTGTCTGTCTGTTTGTTTGTTTGCGAAAACAACTGATAGTAACAGCGACGGTACGTTGGCGGTTTGTATAACGATTAGTTTTATTTTAGACACTGTTAAGGCTCCGCAGACAGGTGCGACGCGATTCTGGTCGAACAATTTCTATAATATTTTCATAGAAATTGTTCTACTAGAGTCGCGTCGCGCTATAATATCGCGTCGCGGCTGTCTGCGGGGAGCCTTTACTATGGTGGTATGGTTTAAGCAGGTAAAATCAGGTTTAAGCAGGAAAAATAGATATCGTTTTCATTTTATGGTTTATTGTAACTGTGAGAGTAATAACTATTGAGTTTATATTTTAATATAATTATATATTTATATTGGTAGGATGGAGACGTTCCATATTTTAGGTTTTATTTTATTTTTATTCAGTGTTATTTTATGATGGAAGCACGTTGAGCCGTTGGTCCCGGCTGTCATTCGTATATCTTAGAAGCCCAAAAGACTGACAACCAGTCTTACCAAGGGGTATTATGTTACCCAGTGACTGGGTTCTGGTGGTCAGATAGGCAGATGCTCTATGTAAAATACTGATATTCAGCTGCACCCGGTTAGACTGGAAGCCGACTCCAACATAATTGGGAAAAGGCTAAGCGGATGATGATACTTGATGAGGTACAGAATTATTTTATTATGGAAAAAAATCCTGTTAGAATTTATACAACAATAAAATTACAAACAAAGGGGAAGAGCCAATGAAACTAGGGCAGTACCTAAAAACCACGTCATTCCGTGGTGTAATACAAGGTACCGAAGTGTTGTTGACAGCTCATAAATAATATTAGGTCATTGTACTTTATTAACTTAATTAACTACAGCTAAAAACGGAGCTCGAATATACCCTTGACAAACTGTTTTAACTTCGGGTTGTGAAAATATGGTCTTTGTGATAAGAAAAACGATTGTAGTTTGATATAGATGTTTCAGTTTTTATAAGATGGTCAAAAGACAAATTATTCATTTGAAATAGGCACTTTAAAAAGTCAAAATTAAAAAAAAAAATGAAATTGAAGATGGATTACCTGCAGGACAAAAAAATCTGGACAGTATATTATTTGAATTTTACCTATTTAACACAAGATGGAATTTACGGCATCTCATTACGGATGCACAAAAAAAAAACAAACTGTGTCAATAAGTGTTTTTGATTTTCTGCCTTGAATAAAAGATGACATAAAAAAGTCCTCCTTGATGGGTATCTTAAATTACGGTCACCCTAATACCCAAACACATCCTCATTTAAAAAAATAAGCTGTGTTTTGTACGATAATTCCGAATACAAATAACAACATGAAATTAAAATAATCCGTAGTCCTTCATGCCCATTGAGCATTACCCCTCAGTAAAAGTAATGTTAAGAATTATTAAAATATGGTGGCTATACCTACCCCTGTGATCAGTCATTGCGCAGGCGTGGCTATCGGAGTTATCGGACTAATCGCCCCCGCTGTAGAACAGCCGCCATCTTGCTTTTCCATTTTTAAAAATTCCTTTTTCATTTGCACTGAGCGCTAGCGCATTCTGCCTTGTTTGGGTTGATGGATCACTTGCATGAATTATTTAATACGATTTTAAATATTATTTCAATTTCTATGGTAATTCCTTTGTGGTTGTATGCTGTTGATGTTTTTTTCATAATTATGCTGGTGCATTTTCTCACAATTATCAATGATTGTTATTAGAGAAACAATGGTTATAATTCCTCATTAGGTAGCACTGGCAGTCCATCGGCTTGCACTGAAACTGTTACTGTAGTTAACTGATCATAAGTTAACAATCTCCTCATAAACAATATAAATAGAGGACGTTTCGTATTTAGTCATGTAAAAAACAAGTAAGTAATTAATTCAGGTAAAAATATAAGGCACCAATTTCCTAAAGCTCTTGAAGTTATAGATTTCGATCTGGTAATCAGATTACCTTCTTACTTGACGGTCGGCTTTCCAAAGGCTCATTTTCAACTTTTTTCTCGCGTTATTTTTCACGATACGCCACGATAAAAGCTGTATATAAATATGGAGCGTGCAAGAGCCTATCACGAGGCGGCATCGCCACTTTGTCAGTTACCGTGTTTTCACGTCCAACAATAAGTACTTTTTGTAAGTACGCTCTGTGAGGTCAAAAATGTGGACGAAACGAAATTACGATGTTGTGTAACCAATTTTGTTCCGCACTACTCTTTTTTTCCACATCTTTATGAGTATTGAGCGGAAATGAGCTTATTTTTTAAGAAAACCGTCAAATATTGAGTTTGTATACATATATGTATACATAGATATTTATAAAATTAATGGGAGACCTTGATATAAAATTAATATGACATGAACACGTGAAACTAATTATATTAATTTGAACAGCAATTAATTAAATGGAACACTTGTATTGTGGGTTTTTTTTCATAAACTTGAACATTGTAATGGTATCAGCGTGTTCACTATCGAAAAACATACAAATATTTAAAAAAAAAACTATAGATAAATATTTTAAAAAAAAGTCTTAAGATGCGTACAAAAAAGGTTAAGGAAAACGTCTGGGTATAACTGGATTATTGTTTACTAATTGATTATAATTAGAAACAGACCTTGTTATTCTATTTATAATAATTATTATAAATAAATTACTTGTTTACTCGCTGTGTTTCCAGAATGCTGATACATGTTTTTCTCGTGTTCAGATAATGAGTGAGCGATCATTCATATTGAATTATTGATGACAACATATTACTTACTTAGTACAGTTTAAAAAATATCGATGACAAATAAAATACATATAAAAAAATTGTTTTAGGTCAAAATTAAAAAAAGGGAACTTTTAGGTCAAAAGTAAAAATAAAAACTAAAACCTCCATGCTCGTTACAAAATCATATCGATTAACCAAAATCTTCTTACATTTCAGATGTGTCGGAAACACGAGATCAACTAAAAGGGAAAAAAAGAAAAAAAAACTTGAATACCACCGCGGCCAACCTGTTGTATGCTCGGGGGACATTTGGTGAGCGCTCCATATTATTCTTTATCCTTTTCTGTTCCACTTTTTTTTTGTAAAAAATGAGAAAAAAAAATGTAAATAATACGATCCTTTGAAAACGAGATACGAGTGGGTTGAAGATTGTGGTGCACTGAGAGATTCCAGGTTGTATTGACAACATTATTTGTGTCTGAGCAGGATTGGATATTGATATATTCTCTTTAACTACCTGTATGTGAATGTTTGCTTCTAATTTTAATCCTTTACATACCTTTTTTTTTCCTTTTATAAAGTAGGTATTAGTTGGTGATATTTACTTTATTCACATTGCGATGTAGCGTATTAGCTAGTAATTTAATTATACATTAAACTGCTAAGTAACTTCAGAATTATGCAATCGAATACCTATTTAACGGATTATAAAGTAAAAGAAAATATTACACAGTAATAAACGGCAGTTTTTAAATGACGCTGATATTTTTTGTCTTCAAGATATACTTACGTACACTCATTTAACAATTTATCAATGAACCTATATACTAAATTATCGCAAGCGTTTCACATTGCCCTATCATTTAATCTCGTTATCTGCTAATTAAATGATAAAAGATAACCGAAGAAGTGGAAAATAAAGCAACCTTGTTTTTAGAATATTTTTGATCTTTATGCCTTGTACCTTAAGTCGGTTCACAGAATATTAATGAATAAACAATAAAATGTTAAAAAAGTGAATAAAAAAAATAAACCGAAAGATTCATTCACAAAGGTACAAATGGCCTCATTTTGTGTGCCACATTCATTGGTGTATCGCATTTGAAATGTATAATTTGAAGCTAAGGTTCAGTTTGTTAACGTTTCCAAGTAACTATCAAATTACGAATAAAATAAAGTTCTTTGAACTGGCCCTCAAACATTAGTCACAAGTGCGTTATTAAGTCTATATCGAAGAAAAATTATGATTTTATTATATAGTCTTGCTATTGTTGTGTCTCAGTCCTTACCACGTATCTGAACGGACAGGACCACTCCAGTTGAGGTTAAGTGCAGGTATCGTAGAACTTTTTATTTAATTTTTTTCGAGTGCCCTCGGAAATAGTTATAACCTATTTATGTGTTTTACTTTCGAAATTGGGGTTAGGATAAAAGTTAATTTGACTCAGCTCGTGAAGGGTTAAAGTTTTTTTTTGAATATTTATTACACGGAATTAATACTTTTGTGTTTTCTTTTTAAGACAGTTGTTCGTTTAATGTGTGGTGTGTAATAACGACTGTTTTTGGTAGCTTTTACTTTAATAAATCCTTTGTTAAGACGTTTTTATGCGCAAATGTCAGCCTTTAAATATTTTGTTAGGCCCATACAAGAAACGTTGTTTAATAATATTTATGCGTCATACATATCACTTTCATACATTATAAGGCTCATCTTATAGCAATTATATACATCATTCTGCCTTTAAAGCCGTTCAAACGGTCAAGACCCCGGATTCGCGCGAATTCAAAATGTTCACATGCAATTTTATAAACATTAACATTTCATAATAAAAATAAAATGCGTATTTTCCTTGAAACAACCGCAATCACTGTTAATTTCATTTCTTTTTGTCACTACAAATGTACGGACGGACAGACAATCACGGGACCTGTTGATATGTTTTAAATTATATAGTGCTGTTATAGCAGGGCTATTTTGCTATTCATTCATTGTATCGACCCATTGGACTTTGTGTCTTATGTTTTAAGCACATGGAGTAGGTTTTCGCTAGAACTTACTGGGCGATCAATAATTCAAAGAAATATGTAGTACATGTGAATGCTCTACCTGCTGTGAGTTGAGATCTGTGAAAGGCTGTATGCAACACTGTTGCACTTTTATATCTTATTCAACGATAATTTCTTAAAATCTTTGAAAATATACATAATCTCTGTGAACCGATGCTTATCTGTAAGGACGCTGTGGTATCACAAATCACAATAACGGTAACTATTGATATCATATTTTGTGACAAAAAAGAACTGAGAACCAAACAAAATCCACACGCGGCACGGTTGGCGCAGTGGTTAAGCTATTGACTGCTGCGCTGCGTGTCGCGGGTTCGATTCCCGCACGGAACAAATATTTGTATGACCTACAAGTAGTTGTTCCGGGTCTGGCTGTTTGTGTATGTGAGTTTAAATGTTTGTAAACGCACCCAAGATACAGGAGAAATTCCTAGTGTGGGGCAACGTTTAAAAAAAAACAAAAATTCCATTAAATTATTATAATGCGTTAAGAAAAGTTGCAGAAAGCAGCTGTATAAAAATTGATGACGCGTGGAATTAAGTATTACAAATTATCAATGGGTGGGGTATTTGTGACTGTTTCTCGTAGAAAAAGTGATAAAGGAGCACTGTTAGTGTCAACATAACTGGCGAAATGTGGGTGTACTATAAGTATAGCACGTCTACCTAACCCTTCGGGAAATACAGGCGTGATGTTATATTATGTGATAAAGGTGAATGGCCACTTACATTATGAGGGCACACAATCAAAATATAACTATTATTTTTTACCAGTTATAAAATAAATCACAATTTAAAATTTTCCTAGTTCTATCTGACATAGAAACATCACGGCACCTGCTCTCGCGAAACCAGTTGGAATAGAGGTAAAAAATTATCTTTTTCATTTTAAAAACAACAATTTTTAAAATGCCCGACCGTGGGACCTCGCTTTGTTTACAGTTTTGTGTTTATTTTCCGACACTTGGTGATGACAAAATGTTTAAAAACTGTGTACAGATAAATGTTTCACTATAGATTTCTGTTGAAAGAACAGTTTGGATCACGTGTTGTTAAAAAAATAGGTTTTAGAAAAAATATAATAATAATAATAATTTATTTACTATATTAATGAGAAAAAAAGGGTTAACAATGAATTAGGTACTTAAGTAACTTAGATCCTTACAGTAATTAGACTTATACTAAGTAGATACTTAGGTACATGCTCGATTTTGTGAAAATCCAGGGGGTCTATAACTCCGAAGCGCTAAACCGAAGTATCGCCCGAATGTTCGGTTGCTTTTTACTACGGCTAACTATCCTGACTACGGCAAAAAAAAAGAAGGCAGGCGAAGAGATAAGCCAAAGTCAAAACTGAGACTTGAAGTCGGGTAAGGACTCAAAGTCAAAAAAGGAAACTATGGAAGTTATAAAACAGCCGAACATTCGGCCGATACTTCGGTTTAGCGCTTCGGAGTAGACCCCCTGACACCCAAACTAGGACGTATTATCAGGTGTCACGTTCCTTCCTGCCAGGCATACTGTGAAGCCTAACTTATTGTTTACTTGTTTGAGAGCTTAACAATAAAAATAATTTAATTTAGAAATACGTATTTATTTAAAAGAGGCAAGTGCATTTTTCGATACACAAAATCATAAACACAAAAAAAAATAACGCTGTATTTTCAATAACACGATTCTGGAATCAAATATTTCTTAAGCAATGTTTTCAGGCGTTAGACATACCTAAATGTGTACTAGAATACAGTGCGTAAGTTAATAAGGATTATAATTCAATGGCTGGTCTCATACTAAAGAGCAATCGTAACAACAGCTGTAATTAAATTTAGTTTTCTAGGTGTTAATTTAATTGATTGCTATATTCTCATTCTGAATGGCGGTTTAAGTTACATAGTATGCAAATAGAGATCAGTATCTATTGCGCAAATTGTTTCAAGTAGTCTTTATATGGTCACAGCGTTGACGGCCCTTACTGACCCGGCAGGTACCTACAAGTAATGGTGCCTATTTAGATATAAGCTGATAAAAATATACCTGTAATTATCGCCCAACTGCCGCCCCCATTTGTTTATCTATGTGCCGCTCTGCGGTCCCATTAGCCGCATGTTTCAGATAAAATATCTATTTGGAAACTTCCAAACCTTCCAAGGGAACTGTATGTAATTAATTAATTTTTAATTTAACTATAAATATTCCGTTGGCCAAGAATCATTCAGTTTTGATCGCAACCGGTTCGTGGATGTTTGGTGGCAACGGCCACGCCCGCGACCGCCATATTCAAATTTTCAAATATCGAATATTTTTTCCTTTTTTGCCAGCCAGCGTCGGAACCAGTTTTTGTTTTTTACTCCCATCACTCTCGAGCAACATGTGGAGGATTTGAGACAATATCGAGTCGACCGTCCTGCGCTCGGAACTTCGGATACTCACGAACGATTCTGCATACCCAAAAAAATTATAAAGGACACGGCCTAACAAAGAGTTAGGTCATGAAGGTCGCGGCGGGCATTGCACGGCTGTAAAAAAATAACGCAATATCATTTCCAGTGCAAAAACACGTATCCGTGACTCATATTTTTATACCTTTACGGAACGACTAAGTATTAAAGGAAATTTGTTGTCCGCCACTAACAAGTATGTCGGTCGTTTGGATACAATGATTACCTAGCTGTCATTTGTTACTTTTGGTGTCTCGTGCGACGACCGAGCATTGAATGTGACACTAAGGCCATTAACGTCGACTGAAAACTAAATAAATTGTGTAATTTGCACCTTCATGTAAATTCGTTTGCTTATAGTGATGAGTTGGCATATTTTAAGCATGTGCGGTAAAAGGTCGACCTTGGGGAAATAGATAAAGGCCAATTTCAATTAGCAGTATTTTTTATGAATAGACAGTATTTACAGGGCGTTCTTCAGGAAAAGTTAAGTACGTATAAAAACTAATTATTTTAAAATCATTGCATTTGTGTGTAACGTCATTACTATGGTACTACATTAGCCATGCAAATAATGCGATGATTAACAACATTAAGCGTTCGCAAATTGTGGGAAGCAAAAAGTAGCGCCGACAAATAATATCGACTAGGATAAACAGTCGCAAGTTGACCGTGGCAAGGTCGCGGGGATTTTGAACTTGGAACAAAAAAGATTCCACATTTGAATATTGCATTCGGCTCGGCTGATTGATGGGATTTCTTTTCACGGCACGCGATTGATTCACATTGTTTTTTTTTCGGGTGTTCCATTCACGCTGCATTCTCATTTAAGACCTCCATTAAAATTATATTCAATTGTTATTTTATTCTTAAATCTTTTTTTGTTGCAGAGCTGCCCGTTTAAATGCGGGTGTAACGACTCTTAAATTGCGAGTTATTTTTAAGGTTTGCTTATAACAAAAATGCATAAATTATCTGGCCACACGCCAGATCCCTTGTACGGTTGTGAGAAAAACAAGGCAATTTCAAATTTGCTTTTTATACGAAGATGTGGAGAAAGAAATTTTGCTTTATACGACGCCCCCGATATCCGTTATGCATATCGGCCTTATACGGGCCCTAGAAGAGTGTCGGTCGTCTCATTGTCTTTCTGTCCGTCATGAGTGAGTCACGCCATTGTTGGGTTACACAATAGATGTCTTTGTGCATTGTGCCCCGGGAGACCCTGATGTTACGTATTTTGTAATAATTAGTCGACTTCTATTTGACTCACAAATGATAATTACTCATGCGTCTACTTTCTAAATTTTAATAAAGATCTAGTTGCGTCAATACATATTGATCGACCGCGGAATAAGTTTTTGTGTGATACGAGTACGTAACGCAATATCTCACACGGCACGCGTTTGGGGGGTCACCCTAACGTTGTGAAGGGCAAAAAATGCAGAAAGGGTCCGTCCAGTATAATAGTTATGCGAAAACTCAATCGCTTTCGCTTCTAACAATAAAATCCAATGATCTAAGTTCATAAATCGGTCAAACGATTTCGACCCCTATGTCCCAGAGATACGAAACAATTTTTTTGTTATTCGATTATTCGAAATCTATCCCCTTTGGAGTAGGCAACTTGTAGGCGGGAAAAGTGGTCGTTCGTTCAGATATGTCAAAACAAATTAGCGGTATACTTATGTATGTAGGAGAGAGCACTATTTTATCTCGCTCCGATCTCTTAGGTGCGAAAAGGACGAAATATTTATGAATATTGAATATAATTTATCAACAGTTTTCCCCTTTTGGCGTTTATCGATGTGTGGGCTATGAATAAGGAGTTTTAAGTTGTTTTATTTTATTTTATATTTGTGTGTTTATAACGAGAATTTAGAAGACGTTTAAATGTAAAATGAGTAGAAAATATTTTAATTCATGACAGTAATGTTGGTAACTATGTCAGATATTATAATATATATTTTGTTTCTTAGTTATAGCTTCTTGTCCGTTCTTCTCCATACGAAACTACATTTTGGAAAGAGCAACTGGAATCACTTCTATTTTTTTTTCTTTAAATTTTGACGTTCAATACTGCCTTTTATGTGCATACTTGAAATAAATGATTTAAATTTTGAATTTGAAATCTAAAAGGCAATTTTGAACACCCTAATTTCGTAACACAGTCTCATACACAATCCGAGAGTTTTGAAGGATATTCCTAATCCATTGCTTCATAGGTTTAATAAATTCGTCTGCTCAACAACGCAAATGCTCGTGAACGGGTGCTGCTTGTGGTGACTGGTCGTCTTGCTGACCATGGTTTTGTTATTGTTATTAATGATTAACTGTTTTTTATTTTACTTCGATGGTGCTAGTTAATCATTTGTGACTTCGAGTTACAGCTATAGCTTTATGTAAGCGGGCACGCCAAATAAGCCAAGGCAAATAATTTAATTTAATGTTGTGTTGCGTAATGCAAATTAGTTTACATTTTATTGTATAGATTCAAGTTTTATATCTGAACAGACAGCTGTGCTGCTGGGGAGTTTGTTGCGCCACTTCTTCTTCCCAGCTAAAGCACTAGGAAGTGGTGAAGGGGGGGCGTTTTTGGGGGACTGTCTTATGTAATTTTTGACGTTCGAAAAGTGCTGATCCTCAGCCTAGTTTGAATAAATGACTTTTTGATTTTGAAATAACGCAATGAACGTGGCTGAACTGTCAAAATGAAAGAAAACGCGATCTATTATCATTGTTTCTGTGTTAAGAAATTAACTCGCTGTTTTTGTGCAAACTTTGCCTACTAATAGTACCTACCAATTTTTTTGAAATCAAAACGAATGAGAATTTCATTGTTATTGCATCACCCACCATGAAAAACTCGTAATTTCACGTATCACGTCCGGAGATTTCCTAAAAAGCAAATTATTCGGTCGCGCAGCACATTTGTTATAATTCCCACAAGAACAGTTATATAAATTGCTCCAAATCTTCAACTTAATGAAACTCCACCACAAATCATTGCGTCACGCACCCCTAAAAAATCGACTAACGCTTTTGGTATATCGAATAATTTATCGAATAATCGAATTAAACACGTAATAATAACTATCGGGATTCGGGTGCAATTACATCGATAAACGTCTGATAATTATTACGTTAGCGAACATGATCAGATAACTGTATTGGTTTACAAGAAGGCTGCTCAAATGTGTTGATTTTATTCAAATAATATTATGAGTAAAAACCACATGACTATTAATTCGTTAGAATTCTAGCATGTCAGATATACTTATAAGATTTTTATACGAATTATTCGAAAAACCGCAGAATTCGAATAAAGAACAACCAAAAAAATTTTACGAAATTGCTCACTAGTAATTCAAATAACGAATGGTGAGTAGAGTGGGTGGCGACGTTCGTTGATGGGGTAAAAATTACCCCCGAGGGGTAAACACCCTATGTAGTGATGTGTGTTTATGTGTGGAGGAGGGTATGATAATAGCGTATTTCCTGCCTGCCCCACACAGTTCTCGTAATGTGAAATTTTGCATTGCACGCACTTAAAACAATTTATTCGGTAGTTGGAAGAAGAATAAAACATTCCTATTTTGTAGTTCGTTCATTCGTTTGGCTCTAAAAGTAAATTCTACATAGTTTTACTTATAATATTTAATCAGCATAGGTATTTGCTTTTTACAGCCCGTAATAAACATTATGACTTCACAGTTCAACAGTACATTGTACAAAAATATCATTATGTTACATTTTTACGTTTTTATTGGGTGCCATAAAAATAACATATAACTTACAAAATGGCCGTTAAAATGCAACCATTAAACGCCTCCCAGAAATAAACCGAAAACGAGTGTTTGCATTTTAGCCGCCCGGGTGAATGCATTTATGGGAGATTATACACAAAAAAGTGTTTTAAAATAAAGAAAGAAAGAAAAATAAGTTTATTTTTCACAGAAACACGTGCATAAAAAAAATTGAATGTTTGTGAGGTAAATGTCAAATGTTGAATGTTTGTTTGTTCGATCATTATGGCTGGCGGTTTTGTCTTTATTTGATGTACCTATGTATGTTTAAATGGAGACTTTATAAGCTTGCTTACAATCAATCTGATAATTTTGTAAATCAGATTTTAAAACAACACAAAAGTGTTAAATCTAGAGACGGGCCATTAACCGGGTTTAAACCCGATTACTGGGTTTAAACCCGGTTAATTGCCTATATCGAAGTAAAACCATAAGGCCGACACAAAATAGGTATTTACCAATAATTCCCTTCAGTACTTTTCTATCCATAAAAATTAAACGAGTGAGAATCCATTAGGAAAACATTATTCAAACATACCACGAAGGGAGGCACAAAACAGTGAAATGCGCGTTCACAAGTAATTACACTAATGTGCGATACCCTTGTAAACAGTTTTAGGGTTAACGGCGTATGTGGCTAACGCAATAAAAAATACTACCCAGCGATTTGCCAAGTAGGCAAAGAAAAGTCTGCGAAAATAGTCGATTTTGTAGAGAGATCGACTTTTTGAATATTGCCCGACTAAAATGAAAACGTGTTCGCAGTTATAAAAGTCACTTAAGTAAAACAGTCAAATACCCTATTCCTGTATTAGGCTTTAATAGGAATATGGTATTTGGCTGTTTTTTTATTTACTTAGACTTTTCAAAACCAACAAAAAAATTAAGACACGGTAAAAAAAAATGTTGCAATAACCAAAAAAATGCCGAAGTTGTATGAGTAAAGTCTATTGTAGACAGATACAGCACTGCTGCGATCTGTGTCACATGACAGGAACGCCATAGTAACTTCGCGCCATTCAGTACAATGATCGTTTTGCGTGACAAGGATAGTAGAATAATTTCAAAAGCGTGTTTTTTTTTTACTCCTCAATTTTCCCACCGATTTTCTTAACTTTTTTACAAAACGGTTTTTTAGTAACATCTTTAAAAATAAGTATTAATTCATGTATAATTTTTATTAGCAGTCAAATACCCTATTCGTACAATGTTGATTAAAAATGGTGCCTAAGTTCAGAATGCAAAAATAACATTCTCATTTTAATCGCCTATAAAATTTAAATATGGAACGCGCGGGAAATGTCGCCGCCATAAACGCACGCATGCATGCATCGTCTTTTGGCAAGGAGCTACTTTTTACTAAACTGTTTCCGAGCACAATAAGGATCCACTCAAGGCAATATACCATATTCGGCAATATTTTCACAGAGTCACAACACTATCTATTCAATATGTCTGGTTTCTTACGTTACACGTTCTGAATTATTTATTTGCGTTAATATCAATTCAGATGCGACAAAAGGCCTGTTAGTTGGTACGCCTGTGTTGGCAGCACTGTCGTTCCGTGCGTTCGTTCGACCAAATAGGCGTGAGCCATTCACAGTCGTCCGTATTAGTGATGTCAGTTAGACGTAGTGTGCCGTTATCCGGCCCGAGGGGTCATCGTAAGTTGGTTATTGTGTACGCAACGGGCATCAAACGCGTATTTATTGGACATTCGCAGCGCTGCGTCAGGCGAAGAAGATACGGAGTTAAACTGCCAACTGACACGCGAGCATAAGTACTTTGTATCAAGTTTCGCCGGATTCCGCTCGCTACTTGAGTTATACTGTATTGTCGTGTGTAGGGGCACTTATGTGCGTCGCGTGGAGTAACAATTGAGCAGTTCATACATATTTAGTCAGCATTAATTTCGTCGAATCGGATTAAATGGCGATTAAACGTAACTTTCACGTACATTTCACGTAAACATTAACGTGACGCGTGTGTTTTGTGGTTTTACTGGTGGATTGTAAGTAATCGGTGAGCTGTATTTTTTTTTAAATTATTATTTTCTTTTACTTATTTTTGTAATTTTTTAGTGGATTCAAAAATATAGGTATTTTATGTAATTTAGATTAGATGTTTTGAAGGAATTATTTAGATCCACAAAATATTTTAGAATGTTAGTAATAAAATAAAACTGAATTCTGTTTCAAACAATGCCAAGATAGCATAATATCTTAGGCACTATAGTACGTATATCTACATAAACATGCAATCATTCTCACTTATCATCGAGATAATATTTTCTGTGCCTGATAACAAGTTTAAAATTATAGAAATAGAACATTTAAACTTACGTAATTTAAAAAACTTGTGGTAAAGAGGTAACACAGTATTTCTTCATGTAGTAATTGTCTGAGTCAACTCAAAAATATCAAAAAAATTACTGCCACGCAGTTTCATACAACAAGGCAAAACTTGGTTACTCAAATATAAAAAAATATAGTTGGTCTTTCAGTAAAAAATATTTAGATTTAGGAGTACCTGCTTTCACACATTAAAAATTTGCGAATGATTTTATATTCAACCTGTATAAATTCAAAATTCTGGACCATAAAAAAACCTACGTACCCGTTTTTCTTCGACACAAATTTTTGCAAAACCATTAGGTTCCGAGTACCTAAGCATTACATAAAGCCCCGTGCACACAATCCGTGATAACATTACGGGAACATTCATAAAGGTGTAGCTACATCCTCTAAATCCCTCTCATTTTAAGGATTTGCAGTTGAAATTAGTTCGCAAATCTCGGGCTTACCCACCCCTGTTACAGATGTAGATGAGACATACGGATAAATAGCTCGAGCTATGCCTTGGCTTATTGTTTTGGTTTTTATTGTCGGGAAAATTCGCGTCTTGGGCTGAAGTAGGGTTAGGAAAATAAATGGTGTAAAAATTATTATATTTCAAGAAAGAATGTTGACATGACGTAAGATAAATGGAAAAAAAATATACGATTTTTTTTTTAAAAGGATTGCTTTCGTTTCATGTCCTAGGTTTTAATAGATAGAATTGTTAGGGGTTGTCCTGTTACGCGATTTAATGAGGGTTTTCTGAAATGATGTTCACTAGGTGTCAGCACTGAGACGTCAGTTCAGGGCCTCAAGTCTGCTATTACAATAGTGTCAGAATGGTCGATCATTGATTTCATAATTGTTGATTTTGACAAGTTTGGTAATCTAACATTTAAATGGCGTCATTATGACTTTCCAATCGTCGGCCACTGACACTACATTGAAAGAAATTGCAAAGAAAATGATCGACCATTATGAATTTACCAGATTACGAACTTTTAGCAAAATGACAATGGCATGACAATGCGATCGAATTGGAATGACTGAATTTATAAAATAGCAGACTACAAGTGCCCTGGGCACTTGTCAAAAAAGTCAAAGCGCCTATATTTTCTTTAGTCGTGACTGAATGATGAACGAATGAATGAAACGAACGTCTTCATATATTTTATATTCATTGTCTAAATGGAAGACCTCTTGCCAAAGTGGCGCCAAAAGCTGACATGATTTTTCATAAAAACCTTCATTGTTTTAAATGTGTATTTATCTAAAATAATTTTACGAATACGTTTTTCCGACTTCACATGTTTTTCTCGAAAGAGTAATAAAAGAAAGAGAGAGAAAGAGTAAAAATAAAGCTACAAAATACATCACACAACAGTCCCATAGTCCCAGCCATTTTGTGCCAGTTTGTGTCATATGTCCCAGCTTTAAGTTTTAAATCGAAAACTGTTTCACAAATAACGAAAAACAGTTATTTTAATTTACAAAAGCCACTCCTAAATTGAAACGTTTTGCGTCAAACAATTTACACTAATACTCAAATATTAGTCCGTCTGTCTCTATAGTTGTTTCCAGTATCAACATTTTTGTTTAAAACTAAGTCTGTTTACATACATTTTAAGTGGAACTGTGTTTCCTAAGTGTCACTATTAGTTAGTTCTTATTATTGATATTGAAACAACATTTTACGTTAATAAGTAACTGTATAGACCTTAGATCTTAGCCGTTTGTGGCAGAAGTCAATATATGTTTACGTTTTCTCTGAAAAAATCGAGATTTTAGAGCTGTTATTTTGCTTTTATGAATATTATAAGTGTTGATGGGTGGCGACGAAGAGGAAGGCCATAGACAAGATGGATGGATTGTGTGAGGAACGATAATATGAAAGGGAATGATAGCATGACGGCTGACAGGAGGGAATGGAAGAACGAACAGAAACCATGTTGCGCCGACCCCAAGTAACATGGTACCAGGGAAGGAAGATGGTGATAGTTTTGCTTTTATGAATTTGATTGTCACTTCATTATGACAGAATTTGTACCAAGCAACAACTAAACTTTGATTTTTAATTTGCTAGACTTTTTTTAAAAGTAACATAAAAAATAATTAGTATTACAGAGACAACACGACAACAGGGGGCCAAGTCTGCTATTTTCAATGATTGGTCATTATGACGACCATACCAAGGCATCGCCATGACCATTGTGCCAATAGTTTGTAACCTCCTAAATTCATAATGGCGTGACAGTGGTCCATATGGAATTCAAAATAATTGGTGCTTGTCAGTACGAGATTACCAAATACAGACAATTTTTCCAATGGAGCATCAGTGGCACGTCATCGGAAAATCATAAAGACGCCTTTCAATTATGAGATTAGCAAAACTGTCAAACTCTACAATTACGGTGCCAATGATCGGCCATTCGGACACAACTGCGTTAGCAGACTTGGCCCCCAGTTGGTTGGCTACTTGGTTGCTTAAGTAGGTGTTGTGCGAGTATGGTTGATGGTATGTAGAAGCAGCAGAGGGGTAGAGGAGATAATGATTCCGTGGTCCTTGGCGAGAGTCACTAGAGTACTAGATTATTTACTAAGTAAGTTATTTGTATGCCGACACAAGTGTCATTTTAGTCTAGCAAAAAGAAATCTGAGTATAAATCCAAAAGTCTGCAGGGACTAACATCATGGAAATGTACTCAACGTAGAAAATGGTATATTTGGTCAGGTACTAATTCATCATTAATAGTAATGATCAACTGTCTACACAGAGTTTAATCATCTCACGAAAAAATATGAAAGACGCAAAAATATGAAAGACGAAATATGAACTTCGACAGGACTTGCACAAAAAGCTAACAATAAAAAAACCGGCCAAGTGCGAGTCGGACTCGCGCACGAAGGGTTCCGTACCATTATCTATAAAAAAAGCAGAAAAATCACGTTTGTTGTATGGAAGCCCTTAAATATTTGTTCTATATTAATTTAATTATTTATTTTTAAAGTGAATATATAACTAAATATTCTGTGAATATTTCAAGCGTCTACTTTTTGCCGTTATCAATATTGAGCGAAAACGAGCAAAAAATCACGTTTGTTGTATGGGAGCCCCTTAAATATTTATTGTATTCTGTTTTTTAGTATTTTTTGTTATAGCGGCAACAGAAATACATCATCTGTGAAAAAAATTCAACAGTCTAACTATCACGGTTCATGAGATTCAGCCTGGTGTCAGACGGACAGACAGACAGACAGACGGCGGAGCCTTAGTAATAGGGTTTCCGTTTTACCCTTTACGTACGGAACCCTAAAAAAACACCCTACTTACGGCTAAAGGTATGGGTAACTTAATAATCACAATAAATATGCCAGTTTAAAGATACTATCATAGAATAGCCACCTATATAAAATGATCCGCCAATCATACAAAAAGGATCAAAGCAAAAGGTCAAGTTAAACTCGGTGCAGACCCACCCTTTGTTCTCCTAATTATACCGTGGGGTGTGGACAGCTTGTGTTATGTTATAGCTCATTAAAAATGAACTTAAAAGTACATGTGTACGTCGCCTTAGGGTACTAGCCTAGTAAGCCATGTTTTATGTAAGGGTTGGCCTTTTAGCGCATTTAAACGTAAACCATCTCATTTGTACGACGGTTTAATTAATTTTGTGTTAGGAAATTATGAGTGTCTGTTGCTACTGCAGTAGTTTAGTTGGTTTATTACTGGTTTATTGCGTCTGTTTCGAAGTATTTTCTATGTGCTTAATAATGTAAAAATAAGACTCTTACCTTAACCTTAAATCTACAAGCATACAAAATTATGGGAATAAAATTAACACAGGTACAGAAAAAATACTGTTACAATTATTAACCATACAATTCACTTGCAAATCTGAACTGTTATTATTTTGTTACCATTTTATTCATCCTCCCTAATCCGAAAAACTGGTCCAGAGAGTTCTCACGAAACTTCCTGGTTCGAATAAAAAACAAGAAACGGTAACCTTCAAATAAGATGAATTTCTTATGCAAATGACCGACTTCCCACGGGCTGAAAGATTTGCATACCTAAAGGGTTGGTATCCCTAAGAACTTGGCACAAAATATGCAAATCTACAAATACCTTAAGTAATTATGCGAGATTTGACAGCTGCTGTTTTTTTATTCGAATGCTAATTCAAGATGGCTACCGAATCAGGTGGGTAGCCTTGGGAGCCCACATTTAGCAGTTTATTTGATACATTTTTGGACCTCATGTTGGTTTGAATTGAATTACAATTATGTTCTCTTGTGATTTAAATTAAATGGAAAATGTTAATATGTGAGATGATACAGCAGAATTTATTCAACGTATTTTTATTATTTAAGTAATGTCTTGCTACGGCCATTTTATTTATGTAAAACACTTCTAAAAGAGATATAATGTATTATCATATTTATAAAAATTGTGCCTTTTATTTAGCATGACCACAATTTACATGACCATCAGTTCAAGAAAAGAAGAGAACAAGATTCAAGAAGCTTACGTCATGAACAAAAGAAGACTTCAAGAAGACTTTAGCAGACTATCTTCAAAATGGTGATTGCCACTAGCGAGGTATAGAGTTCCTACGTATTTTACCACTGTAGGAACTTCATACCGTGCTCTTGGGTACGCCAATCTTCTCCAATTATTCGTTCATCACCATCACTCATTGAAGAAAAGACTTGAAGCAGAAGATTCCTTGAAGCTATTTGTGTTTTTTTTTCTATATTATAGTGATATTGCGTTAAATATTTTATTTATAATATGTTTGCCTTGCGAACTACGCAATCTACGCTTTTAGGCCATTTGTTAAATGTATTGTTACAGAGATTTGTGATGCTCACGGTAGGACAAAAATGTCTACATGCCCCTTGATATCTGGCGAAAAGCACCCGTGTTCAACACGTGTTAAAGTCATAACCGTAACACGGCCCTACCTGCTGTGCTACGTCCTTGGACATTCTGTTACACAAGAAATTTTGAGTGTAACTTTTCCTCCTCGATGTGACATCAGATGAGTCTACAAAGTCAAAGTCAAACCATTTATTTCAAATAGGCACATAAGAGGCACTTGTGAACGTCAAAATTTACAAAAAAAATAGAATTGATTCTAGTTGCACCTTCCAAAAGGTAGATTGGTATGGAGAAGAATGGGCAAGAAACTCCACCGGTACTCTTTTAAAAATGTTTTACAATATTTTGTTTGATTACATTAATTATATGATTATATGTGAAGACGATGCACCTAGAATAAAATTACTATACCACAATAGGTAAAACGAATTAAAAACTAATCAACGAAAAATAACTTAATTATTAGATAGATACATGGTGTTCACATATTTACCATCATCATAAAAGTATGTTTTTCTAAAAAAAATAAGTCAGTGTGTGAGTATAGGTTATCACTGAATGTAAAATCAATATCATAAAAATAACAGATTTTACCATAAAAATAGCAACCAGTTTGATTTTGTCTAGACTCTAGATTGTCCTATGGAGCTGGACCAGCATGTTTCCAAGCATTCCTGTCCTGGATATAATCCTCTAACTTGTAATATGCTTGTTTACAAAGTGACCTTGTATGCTTGTTTACTTAAATACCTCAAATTGCTTAACATGATCCTCTGTTATATCGAAAATACTGTAACATTAATTTTGAAATAGTAAAGTTAAGTTCTATGATTGACGAAAACGAGATTCAATAAAAAAAATCAACGGATTTTTGTACAAAGTTATCTCCAACCCGAACAATAAACCGGTTTTTTTTTTGACGTTGCCCCACACTAGGAATTACACCAACAGCCAGACCCGGAACAACTACTTGTAGGTCATACAAATATTTGTTCCGTGCGGGAATCGAACCCGCGACACGCAGTCAATTGCTTAAACACAACGCGTGCCGAAAAAAAAAAACTTTAAATTTGATCAAATTAAACTTTGCATTCATAACTGTACTCAATATAAAGCAATTAAGTACTATTTTTTTTTTGGTTTTCATTACCATTATTTTGCTACTAGTGTCACGCCTTAATGTGTACAAGTGTTTGATCCAAAATAAATTACTTGTTTATTTATTTAATTTGTTATAAATTTATACCAACTTGCATCTCTGCTAAACGTGCTAAAATTATTATTGTTAAAACCTACATCCATGAACAATTGGACATTGTCCTATACCTAATTTCCTGTAAGTTTATAAATAGCTCATCATTGTTATTAATTTGATGTTTGTTTCCCCGTATTCAACCTTATTTTAAAAATGATTTAGGTAAAACTAAATGTACATTTATTCCAAAAGTGTAGTAGTAGAACATTGCATAAAATTTTCGTGTCTTTGATAAGCGGTGTCAACATCCAGTCTGTCCTAGCCGTTTGTCATAATTAATCTACATTTAAGTTGGCATCCTGTCAAATGAGTTGTACCACACGCGTGATGTAGTTGGAAATCTACATTACAGGGCCTCAAGTCTGCTATTACAATAGTGTCAGAATGGTCGATCATTGATTTCATAATTGTTGATTTTGACAAGTTTGGTAATCTGCTATTATAATGGCGTCATTATGACTTTCCAATGGTCGACCACTGACACTACATTGAAAGAAATTGCATATATTGGTAATCTCGTACATAATCACAAAAATGACATTTCTACTAATGGGTTTTATAATAATGGCAATACGACAATGCCATTATAATAACACAATTATATTACGAGAACATTGACCGACCAATGATCGACCATTATGAATTTACCAGATTACGAACTTTTAGCAAAATGACAATGGCATGACAATGGGATCGTGTTGGAATGACTGAATTTATAAAAATAGCAGACTTGGGCCCCAGGGCACATTACTTCGGTAACCCAGGTAGGACACTCTCCGAAATGAATTTTGAAAATGAGGGTCACTTTTGGGTTGCAATTTAGAAAATTCAAAAAAAGTTTTGCTGACTGTGTACCGTGTGACATATCAAATGAAAAGGCTTTTTGTAAGAATTTGAGATATACAAGCTGGAAGGGACATCGACGCGCATCCTGTTAACATGAATTCAGTACATTATTCTCGACCCCCCAGCGTTCAAATTTTTCGTCGGTTATTTAAATAAAATCGCATTTCCATACATTTTGACCGAGTAGTTTAGTATTGCAGTTCTGTAGAAAACAGCTGTTTTTTTTTTTAAATTCCCGACGAGAAATTTCAACGCACGGGGGCCTGTACTGAATCCATGGTAACAGGTTTCGCGTCGATGTCCCCTGTCACCCTGTATATTTTTTATATTGATTGAGCGCAGTAAGTGTCTACATTGATCGCGGTATCAGTATTATTAGGGTATTATTTACGTCATCCGAGTTGCAGATGAACGGGCACTTAGGACACACCAGCAAGCGGGGCGTGGTCTGATGCGAAACAGCGCACTCGCACTGGGTGTTGGACGGGTCAGTAATCCCCCACCTCGAAAAATGGAACAAACATACTTGGTAAGTACTTGTTACTTGTTGACCGGCCTACACTGTCCTCCCATACCTATTAACACTGTAACTTGAAAACATTGTAAATGTCCATTATTTTTAAAAGAACAACCGTGGAAGTTCTTGCCAGCTCTTCTCTATAGGAAACGGCCAATTGGAACTGTGCACCTCGCTTCTGACGTTTCATAAGTGGTTTATGTAGGTTTATATGAAATAATACCTACATCATATAAATGGCACCCTATTATGGTAGGTATTAAATATTTTGTCAAACATTTTCCTTAAAACAAATTTACAACGTTATCAACAACAGCAATATTTTAGTTATTTAACTGACAAGTCTCTGCCATTATCACTTTATTGCCGGCTCTTATCTGCGACATGAAATAAATGTAATTATCGTAAATTCATGTAATTATAGATTCGGTGTCGATATAACACGAGTTGGTATAATATTGTTTATTATAAAATGTGGGAATAAATATATTATTGTGCATTATTTTTTTATTATTTATTATTTTTATAATTTTTTTTATTATGAGTATGCTTAGATGGTTTGGTCATGTTGAGAGGATGAGTGGAACGCGACTAACAAAAGGTATTTATAAAGCAGAGGTGAGTGGAAAAGCCCTAGGAGGACATATAGTGACCAAATTGGTGATGTTCTTCAGAAAGGTCAGGTGCGTAGTACTCGCAATCGGCGTGCGTGTATGACCAGATGTATGAACGTAGGCGAAGCAAAAGGAGTATGTAAGGAGCGTAGCAGGTGGCGTTCTATAGTTTCTGCCTACTCCCATGGGAAGAAGGCGTGAGTTTATGTAGGTATGTATTTTTTTATTATTTATATTCTCTTAGTTTTAATGCTGGTCTGGCAGTTTGAGTACCTACTTTATGCGGCGGAACCAAATGTCCTTCTTTGGTATTGTTCATCGAATCGCTTGAGCTCCACGCTATCTGACAAATGCGTGCACTGACTGGAGAGGTCCACTCAAATCTGTGTGGTTCTTTCATCAAAAGACCATGTCAGACACCAATCTACATGGTCCTCAAATGATCTGACCAAGATTATATCCGTATTTAAATACACATTGATTAATTTTATATATACAATGACATGAATATTTACTTTGTTCTGTATTATATTGTTTTAATAAAGTATTGTAAATGTGAAGACTATGTAGGTTATTGTTTATTTTTCTTTTTTTCTCAGTTAGTTTTTATCATGGTCTGGTAGTTAGAGTAATTTATGCAGCCTATCCAAATGTCCTTTCTTTGGTATTGTTCGTTGAATCGTTGAGCTCCTTAAGTTTTTAGTTGAGCTGCACGACTACTGACAAATGCGTGTACCGACTGGACAGGTCCCCTCAATCTGTGTGGTTCTTTCATAAAAAAATCCTTTCAGGCACCAATTTACATAGTCTCCAAATGATCTGACCAAGATTATGTCTGGACTTTAAAAGAGACTGTGACCACTGAGTTTGTTTCGGCGTTTCTTCTCAGAGTAGTCGGATACGAAACTTCGACCTCATCTAGTTTTTTTTTTTTTTATATGATTGACGTGTTAAAGTGTTTGTACAAACCTACTTACAGAAATAAATCATTTATCATTTATAATCGTTATTGGATGTCGTGATTCTTTATGTTCTCTTGCTAATACATAAACGCCATCATTACTTCTGTATTTACCTGTTTTGGTTTATCTACAATCTATCAATACACGAAAATCAGTTAAGCTGGTTGGGCCCTGCTGTCATGCGTAGATATTTGACAGTCGTTACGGGTAGTCAGAAGCCCAATAGTCTGACAACCAGTCTTACCAAGGGGTATTGTATTACTCAGGCACTGAGTGTGTAGGTCAGATAGGCAGTCGCTCCATGTAAAATACTGGTATTCTGCTGCATTCGGTTTGACTGGAAGCTGACCCGAACATAGTTGGGAACAGGCTCGGCAGTTGAAGAGATATCTTAAACACGGGTAAGTATGACAAACAACGTAACGTCTTCAGCCTTTCGTATGTTAACCTAGAATTCTTGAAGACGATTTATAGATACACAAGAAACTGTCGGATGTGAATGCTTCTAGCAAAAGCATAAAGTCAGCCTGTATTGTTCCCTCTGCTGGGACTCAGGCCTCTCGGTGAGTGGGAGTGGGCCGTAATCCACGGGCGCCCAGTGTGGGTTGGAAGATGTTACATGCCTTCGAATTTTTGTTTCTAGGACATGCCGGTTTCCTCACGATGTTTTCCTTCACCGTTTTGAGAGCAGTGGTGATGACATAATTTACACATTGTAAAGCGCCTGTCTGGGTTTGAACCTACAACTCGTAAGTCGCGGCTGTTACCACTGGGCCAGGTGACTGCTCTCAAATAGAGAAAGCTTATAACTAGATACTTCTTAAAACTCACAACATCCGCTGCTGTGTGCAGCAGCAAAGACACTGTGAGTGAGATCATCAATAAAAATAGCCGATAATAACAGCTACCTGTCATCAGATTAGGATTCTCATACAAAGTACAGTCACGAGCATAAACACTTTACACTTACCCTAGATTCAAAACCGATTTTCTCCTAAAATATTGATATAAATTATATTATGGAGTTACGAACATAGTTTTGGCGAAATCGTATATCACCATCATTTCAGCTGAAAGACTTCCACTCCTGGACATATTTAATCCCCCAAGCACCGCCACTTCGACCGGTTCTGTGCTTCCCGCATCCAGCGGATACCTGCGGCCATCAGAAGGGAGAGATCCGCAGGCGAACCAAGGTAACCGACAAAGCCCGAGGAATTGCCAAACTTCAGTGGCAGTGGGCAGGGCACATTGCTCGCAGAAATCAAATTTACTATTATGAAATTGGTATTTTCTCAGTTTTTATTATTTCACGAGAAGATCGCTTTTGAATTTAGTGTATTTTTGCACGTAACTGTACCTGTCGTTACCTACATACATATATATAAAAAAAAAACGGATTAAAATGCTGACACCGTTGAAAACTTCAAAGCAAGTACCTGACAGGTAATTGATATATTTAGGCAGTGTCAGTACCATGTCAAACACTTTGGTGACATAATTGGTTTTCATATAATGTGTTCTTGAACTGGTCTCCATACGTTAGTATCTACTACTGAACATGATCAAGATAATTCGCTTCTAACTACACGATCGGCTCATTGGCGAAATTGCTGTAAGAACATCATCATAGCAAACGAGTATTTTATTTTATTTTTACTGAAAGGAACAACAGCGAAAAGTTATATATAGAACTTACAACTAATTTAACTTATACAATTTTAATAATAATATAAACCACAACGCTGTCCACGGGTACCATAAAAGTATAAATGATTTATTTCTGTAAGTAGGTTTGTACAAACACTTTTACACGTCAATATCGTATCCGACTACTCTGAGAAGAAAGGCCGAAACAAACTCAGAGGTCACAGTCTCTTTTAAAGTCTAGACCATGGACGTATAAAAAACTCGGACGGATTCTCGCTAACAGAAAACTGTGTCACTCAGAGTCAGCCAGCTCGGTGTACGTAGGCCCCCACGCACACATTCACAGCATACTCACCCATTACGCGTGCAAACGTCAACACAGTCGACACGTTTACGCGGCAAAAAAAGTATTGAAATACAGCATGTCTTGTGTGGTGAAATGTTGCAAAAACCGTAGCGATCGGAAGAAAAAAATACAGGAATCACGTTTCATAGGTAAATGAATAATTCAACAACTTAGTTCCCGATTTTATAGATTACAATCAATATTTATTCACCAGAACAAAATAATTCATCACAAGGCCAGTGTTGCCAATATTCACGTGTGCAAATTACCCTAAATATATGGGAAATTAATATATTTTTTAATCAATTCAATTTATTTAGGTTAATTTTATTATTACTAGTTGTTTTATATTCTTTCTACTAGATTTCCTAAAGTAAATGAAGAAATGAATGGATTGAAAAAATTCGAAATTGTAACTGTCAAAATGACTGGATTCCAAACAAATATAGTGTCATTTGCAGTTTACATTTTGAAACGAATGACTTTTATACAACTAAAGGAGGACTCCGGCGTGTTGTTACATATATGTAACAACACGCCGAAGTTAATTTACCAAAGATAAATGAACAATCTAAGCTAACATGTTAGTAACATGGTATTTATTTTGAAATTACGACACGATATTTTTCTTAAAATAAAACAATATTAAATGGGTAATTTTGGCTATCATGACAACCCTAAATTCACTCACACCTAAGACCCCTACTTAGCGGGAGTTCCGTCCGACTTTTTTTTTAGGTCCATGGTCTAGGCATAATCATGTGAAGACCATGTAAATTGGTGCTTGAAATGAGCTTTTGATGAAAGGAACCACACAGATTGAGGGGACCTGTCCAGTCAGTGCACGCATTTGTCAGTACTCGTGCAGCTCAACAAAAAAATTAAGGAGCTCAACGATTCAAAGTAAAGTAAAGATAAAAGAGTGTAATCGCTAGGAGTTTTAGTAGCAGTACGAGCAGTAATTATTTGTGTAATGAGCGTTAATAAAGATACATTTTGATAAAGATTACATAATATAAAAATATGACCTTATTAAGTTTGATGATTTTTAGTAAAAACACATGGGTTTTATTTAATAAAGAGGAGCGGGTGAGGCTTTTGAAGCTATTCTTTGGAAAATTGAACAATTGTTTAATGAGTAGGTATATAAAATAATAAAAATGTTATGTGAGCATCATCATTATCACCTGCATAGCTTTTTTCCAAATATGTTGGGGTCGGTTTCCAGCCTAACCGGATGCAGCTGAATACTAGTATTTTACATGAAGCGACTGCCTATCTGACCTCCACAACCCGGTTACTGGCAATACCTCTTGGTAAGACTGCTTCTTAGACTTTCGGGCTTCTGACTACCCGTAATGGCTTTCAAAGATCTGCGAATGACAGCCGGGACCAACATCTTAACGTGCTTTCCAAGGCACGAAGGGGTCTCGATGTGTAAAGGATGGTAACCCATCCACGGACCGACATCGGTAATCCTAGTTAACCCCCAACCGAGTTGTGAAAAGGCTTTTAATAAAATTAAAAACATAACATCACGCCTGTAATCCCCGAAGGGTTAGGTAGAGGCGCACTCATAGTACACCCACATTTCGCCAGTTATGTTTAAGTCCCATGTAATAGGGGGCGAGCCTATTGCCATCATTCGGGCACAAATCGAGACTCCGGGCTGCTACTGAGAAATTCCTGGTGGAAAACCCACAAAAAAAAAAAAAGTGAAAAAACACTATGCCTGACCTGGGAATCGAACTCCAGACCTCGTGCTCGCCAGTAGCGCTTGCGACCACTAGACCAACACGAGGCAGTCACACAACAACATTTTTATTCTTTATTATTATTATTATTTCCCGTAGCGGAGTTTTTTTTTTTCAGTAAAAGATGATTTATCATATCACGGCCTTCATCGTAGATACTTAGGACATAGCTGATGAAGATTTACTTACTTGATAATCATTTAAAATAAAAATAAAACAGCCTGTTTATAAAAAAATGGCCTATGTAGAATGTATATCCATCAGATCTGATGAAATCTATCTAACATTAATTACAAAAAGGGATATAAAAAACCCGTAATTAAACAGTTCATCGAATTAACTTGGTAATTATTTAATTGAGATATCTTAATAAGCTCTAGGATTTTTACTGTTGAAAATAGTGCAGAACTAGCATAGATTGCTACAAAAAACAATGCGACTGTGTGGAAAAAACAACAATCATTCCATTTAAGAGGGCCCTTCCCGGTCCGTCTATCGTCAACGCGAGCATGGTCGAAAAGCTTGTTGTTTCATCCTGCGCAAGTTTGAACTGCTAACAAGCGAGTTAGAACGCGGTAACATTGAACGAAAAATAGTGACGGAAATTTCATAAAACTTTTTCCAGGAAATACGTGTTTTAGAGTAAGCCTAACAAGTTTGTGAAATAAATGTTTGTCATTTCGAATTTCCATTACATGTGCGAGGTTTCTATCACAAAGTTTTCTTTACTTTTACAATTTATGAGTACATTATAAACGGCCAAAGTACAGGTAAATTTTGTGTAAAAAAGCAGATTTTTGCAGGATTATACTGAATTAATTTCTCAATTTTTTTGTTTTTTGTTTGTATAGAAATCTAGATATAGTGCACAAGATACCTATTAGTTCAAATAGAGATATGTTACAACACCATATTCACATACGAGCGTTTGCATGAAAAGTATGATGGGTTGTTCGCTCTTAAGGGGAACTATTTGAAGCCAGAAAATTAAAAATGCTAGGAAGAGAGAGTGAGAGGAATCCAAGCTTTTGCAACATAGTTATATAAACTAATGTTAATTCCGAGGTAGGCAGACGTTTCAGAGCGCTAAGTGCTCAAGACTTGCTCAAGCAGGATAATTGCGTGACACACTATCAGTAGAAATGTGTTTTATTTTGACAGATCAACAACATTCATTGCGTTATTTACGTTGTTGAGCAGACAAATTTTTCGAACATATGATGCAATGGATTAGAAATATACTTCAAAATCGTTCAGATTGTGTTACGCAATTAGGATGCTGAAGCAAGAGTCTTCACAACCTCTTAAAGCAGTATTATTTTAATATTACTTCACTGTGGGAAAGAGATACACGTCACAAAATAATACTGCTTTATGAGGTTGTGGTTCGCCCCTGGTCATTTAGCTCCGTCTACGTTCATACATCTGGCGTTACACTATGTTGCAAAAAAACATACCCCCACATACAATATATTTCAATAACTTTTCATAAATACATAATACAATGTATTTTTAACAAGAACTAATGGATACCCAAAGTTGACGTCTCTTTCGAAGGAACCAATGGATTTATAGCATCGAGCGGTTGTTTACATACATTTGTGTCTAACTTCGATAAAAGTCTGTATGTGGTCGAGGCTTATTTATTGTGCTATAGTTCAGTGGGATATAAGTTGATAACTTGAATTTAGATAAGTACGAAGAGAAGAAATGGCTCCAGATATAAGAAAGGAAGGAAAATGCGTTCATTGGCATAACAGCAAAAAAACCTTTTAAATTATAAAAAAAAAACAGAAAACAATGATTCTAATGCCAAAAGGATTCTAATGCAAATAGCGGGTAATCTACTCGAGTTTTATTACCAAAATATTTTTTTTATTTATTCATGCAATGAACGTTCATAAGAGTACGTATGTCGCATCAATAAAATTGATAAATGACAAAGGAGAGAAACTGGGGGTCTACTCCGAAGCGCTAAACCGAAGTATCGGCCGAATGTTCGGCCGTTTTATAACTTCCATAGTTTCCTTTTTTGACTTCGATTCCTTAGCCGACTTCAAGTCACAGTTTTGACTTTGGCTTATCTCTTCGACTGCCTTTTTTTTTTGCCGTAGTCAGCGATAGTTAGCCGTAGTAAAGAAACGACCGAACAGTCGGTCGATACTTCGGATTTATGTTCTGAGTAGACCCCCTGGGTCGGCCATTGCTCTTTTTTGACATGATCAACATAATTTCAGCTGAAAGACGTCCACTGTTGGACATAGGCCTCCAAGCACCGCCACTTCGACCGGTTCCATGCTTCTCGCATCCAGCGGATTACTACGACTCAAAGCTAAGGAGAAACTGATTTTTGAGAGGTACAGAAATCTATCCATCGGGTGGATTTTAGTGAGTAAAAGTCTGACACGCCCCAGAGCGGGAGAAGTTATTTGATAATTTCCCACCCAAAAAAAAAAAAAAAAGGCCTGAACTGTGAGATGTCAATAATCTATGTATACAGCGTGCTGCTTCAGTGGCAAAATTAATTGAATACACCTACACGGGTTCGCGTTTTCTCTTTATGGAGATATTTTAATTTTGTTAAACATTATTATTTATTGAATTAATAACATTTTTCTAAAAAAGCATTTTGCAACAATCTGTAACTTACTTAACGAACTGTAGCGCAGAGGTCATTTGCCGGGGATCGGCTCATAACATCGCATCAGTGAAATTAAAACGAATAACGTGCAAAGCGTAGGCGAATTGAAGGAAAGAGAGAGCTTTATTATTTAGTTTGTGAAAATTTTAACTTTATCAATGTACGAATTATTTTATCTTTATATATTTTTTTATGATTACTGGTCACTTGCCCTACCCGTGTGTTAAATTAATATCGCCATGTGGCGGCACGTTGTATATTCTATATAACAAAAATGAAATGCTGTGTAAGCGCATCACTTCAAAACGGCTGGACCGATTTGGTTAATTTTTGTTTTGAAATGTTCGTGATGGTCCGAATCAGGTTCTTACGGAAAGAAAAATTTGAAAAGTTGCCGGGAACGTTGGAAAATTTGGGAATAACTGAACGTCCTTTTTTCTATACGATTATTGTACGAACTATTGAAGGATTGGACGACATCAGTCGGAACAGCTAGTATTTTAATAAAAACATTTTTTTTTTAAATTCTCGATCGTCTATTGTGTGGGTTGATAAAAGGAGATCTTTTCAATTAAAATACTAGACAAGCTTTTAAGAAATATTTTCTAATACCTATCGCTCTACTTATTAGCCTTTTGCATATAAATTTGTGTTTATTCAGTAACTATTTATAGTAGTAACAAATGAAAAAAACCGGCCAAGTGCGAGTCGGACTCGCGCACGAAGGTTTCCGTACCAGTATCTATAAAAATGACAAAAAAATCACGTTTCTTGTATGAGAACCCCCCTTAAATATTTATTTTAATTTTAATTTAGTTATTTATTTTTAAAGTGAATATATAAAGAAATATTCTGTGAATATTTCAAGCGTCTACCTGTTGCCGTTATCAATATCGAGCAAAAACGAGCAAAAAAATCACGTTTGTTGTATGGGAGCCCCCTAAAATATTTATTTAATTTTGTTTTTAGTGTTTGTTGTTATAGCGGCAAAAGAAATACATCGTGTGTGAAAATTTCGACTATCTAACTATCACGGTTCATGAGATGTGACAGACGGACAGACAGACGGCAGAGCCTTAGTAATAGGGTTCCCGTTTTACTGTTTGGGTACAGAACCCTAAAAAATCAGACCCGAATAATAAAATCAAAATTTCTTATTCGGAATTGATTTTTACGTGATTTGTCTGCGGCGAGACTATCAAGTCTAGACACCTAGAAAACCATATTTTTTTATGTACCTACCTACGCTTAGGTAGGCGAAACCAGTTTTATCTCAATAAATCTGCGGTCCATTTCATCAGTATTCTTTAATATTAGGTACCGCTCTATTCAAACTTGATGGCGGCTCTTAAGAGAGCCCTTACCGGTCCGTCTATCGACAAAGCGAGCATGGTCCAAAAGTTTGTTGTTTCAGTCAGCGCAAGTGATAACTACTAACAAGCAAGTGAGAAAGCGATAACATTGAAGGAAAAACAGTGTGCAGAAATTTCATAAAACTTGTTCCTGGAAATACGTGTTTTTGCTTAAAAGTTTGTGAAATATATTATGTTTATCATCTCCATTGCATGTGCGAGGTTTCTATCACAATGTTTTCTTTACTTTTACAATACAGTATGACGGGTTGGCCGCTCTTAAGTGCGCTACTCGCTGCGCAGTACCGCCCCCCTCACCCCCGCTGACACATGAATTTGTTACTGCGCAGCGACTCGCCTCATGTTCTGAGTCGCTATAAAGTTGGAATCGGGGTGCAGCTAATACCAATCTATCTTTTGTCCTCTGCGTCGCACCTAAAGCTATTTTCTCATTCACAGAAGAAACGAAAATCTTCTCTACCGCTATTCAGTAATTTCCAAGATAAACTTAGTGAAAAAAGTAAAAAGTAAGTGGAACGCCCTATTAAAATTTATACAAATAAATAAAATTGAAGCGTCTCTTTATAATGTCAAAATAACATCTTTTACTAAATGCATATGAAAGTTTTTATGGAACTTACAAAAAATAACTGTTTTTTCCGGCTAATCTCCGAAACGGCTGGACCCATTTTGATGGAACTTTCACTGGCAGATAGCTGATGTAAAAAGCCATGCGGGCGAAGCCACGGGCAGCAGCTAGTAATATTATAAATCTGAAAGTTTGTGTGTTTGGATGTTTGTTACCCAATCACGCAAAAACGGCTGAACGGATTTCGATGAAATTTGGCACACAGATAGTTTATAACCTGGATTAACAAATAGGATATTTTTAATCCCTGTTTTTATATCGTTAAATTAATTATCTACACTTTTAGATAAGTAACTTTAGTAGTATAATAAAAAAAAATTGTACAACTTCTTTGTGGGATCCTGCCGTTTTGCCGAAAAGATTTTGCCAAATTTTCATTACCCAAACAAATTTTAGCAACCTTTTTTTATACCATTGCAATATTTCGAATGATTTTAGTACCCATATTTTCATTTGGTCAAATTTTTACTTGGCAAAATATTACTAAGTATAATGTCAATATGGCATTTGGTCTTTAATCAAATGATTTATTACAGAAAACAATCTTCAGACAATAAACGTTTGGTGAAATTTTTAGGTTAGGTTTTTAGTAGGTTACCCGGAGCTCAATTATTAAATTAGGTTAATTTCTTCTTTAAAAAAAATGGGTAGGTTAGGTTAGGTTAAAACTGTGACCTCCTACGCCAGAAACGACTTGCATTAATAGAAAAAATACTTTTTTTTTAGTAGGTTACCCTAGTTAGACTAAATATTTGGCTTATTTGATTTTGCGTAAAAATTGTTATTACAACTGAAATATTTGACTAGATAAAAAATGGTAAAAGTACTAGTTGGTGAACAAGTTATTGTTCAAACGTTCACTTGCCAAACATAGGTTTTCGTAACAATTATTTGTAAACAGATTTTTTGGTAAGTAATAATTTGGCAAATGAAATTATGCGAAAATTTGTTTGGGAAGTGATAATTTGGCAATTTCTTTTCGGTAAAACAAGGGAGACCCCTTCTTTGTGCATGCGAAGTTCACCTGTACGTAATTGTTGCACTGTTGCATACACACTATTGCATGCTACCTTTGGCATATAACCTGTGTAAACAATTGTTGGTGAACCAATAAAATAAATAAATAAATCCCGGTAGCTCTTTCCCGTGGGATATTTCCGAACTCCACGCTGGTAAAACCGCGGGCAAAGGCTTAGTACAATATTATAAATGCAAAAATTACTCTGTCTCTTTCTTACATTTTCACCGCCTAAGCCACTGAACTGATCGTTATGAAATTTAACAGATATCTATATAGGTAGCCTGGAACCTGGACAAATACATAGCCTACTTTTTATGCTGGATATTTCTATTAAAATTATGAAATACAAAATACACGCAGATGAAGTCGCGGGCCACAGCTAGTATGCTATAAACAGAAACTGGTCACACAGAATATGTTGCACCTGTATTGAAAAAAAGAAATAACCCCAAAATTTATATTTTGTGGAAAACGAATGTATAAGTTTGACATGTTTACCAATAACGCTTCAATTTTTTTCACACAAAAATATAAGAAAAGGTTTAGTTCAATTCCAATAGTAGGGATAGGTAGCGTAATTAATAAACTTGTAAGTTATCGTAAAAAATATCATATTTTTTATCAGGAAGATGCATAAATAAATAATTTAAAAAAAGTTCGTTGTTATTTCAATTTTTCTAGTCGACTGAACGTATTCTCTGTGCAGAGTTAATTTTATGGTAAAAATTCGAAACAGGTAATTTTGAGTTATCTATTCTTTTTTTGAATAAAAGTGCGACGTGTCTCTTATCCGTTCCTAGAATTACAACGTTCCATGTTCAAAAAGTACAACCACAACTAAAGTAAACATACGTCACGTGTTCGTGTTTCTGTGACAAATAAACTTATTTTTTTCTTTTTTTATTTCTTTCTTTTTACTTAGTCTACGCCATCTTTCTTATCTTTACACAAGAATTCACTTTTTCGAGCCTTCTCATGTTCCATATATATTATAAATTAAAGTCGCTTTTCGTGTCTGTCTGTGTGATCGCGTCGTTCTTCTAAACTCATCATCATCTGCCTAGCCTTTTCCCAACTATGTTGGGGTCATATTCAAGTCTAACCGGATGCATCTGAATACCAGTATTTTCCATGGAGCGACTGCCTACCTGACCTCCACAGCCGAGTAACTGGGTAGCACGATAGGCCTTGTTAAGACTGGTTGTCAGACTTTCGGGCTTCTGACGACTGTCAAAGATCCACGAATGACAGCCGGGACCAACGGCTTAACGTGCTTTCCGAGGCACGGAGTAGTCTCGGTATATAAAGATGGTCTTCCATCCACGGACCAACCCCGGCAAGCGTAGCTTAACCTGATGGATCGACCCGTGCGGCTGTTATTACTTAGCCACGAACTCCTCGGGGTATCTATAGAAGGGTATCGATATAAAAACATGATAAAATAAAAGAAAAAAAAATCTCTAATCACACTTTAAGTATAGTCGCCGGCACGTAACTTGGCAAGAATCCTTAGATGTTTCTCTCTTTTATTTAACCCTCTTCTAAACAGACACGTTTAAAAATAAATTCTGGCATTAACCATAGAATAATGACAAGCAATAAAAGTGATATTTTTGTCGTTGGACTAATTTTACATGCGTGAACTTACTTCCACTACGCCATAAACTTGCCAAGTTACGTGCCGGCGACTATAACAAAACTAACAGCAGTCGTTGACCCCAAAAAAAATTTGTCGTGTGATATAGATATCCAGCACGTTTGCGGAGTTTCTCTAGCTTATTTAATTTGACCCTTTATAGTATACGCCATCTTATCTTTACACAAGAATTCACTTTTTCCAGCAATTTCACGTGCTTTGAAATGTGAAAAAAAAAAGTATTTATCGTTTTTTCCCATTACATTATGCTGTTAGTTATTGGTTTTCATCACGAAATGTATTTGTGGCGGGAATGCGTACAATTATATTGTGTGAACGACAATTGGTCAGGCTATGTTTTATGGATACATTCGTTTTCTGTATTTTTTTTAAGGAGATTAAGAAAAAAAAAATAAGTAAATGTTCGTAAAACGCCCCACTGTTGAATTTGTGGCAATTATGTGATTATTTTATTGACGTAATTGTACCTAATTTTGTGTGGTTAAGTTAAGACATTTTTGAATTAGCGGTGTTATTGTTTGACGTCATCATCTGCCCAGCTTTTTCCCGACTTTGTTGGGGTCGGCATCCAGTCTAACCGGATGCAGCTGAATACCAGTATTCTACATGGAGCGACTGCCTGTCTGACCGCCACAACCCAGTAACTGGGTGACGCGATACCCCTTGGTGAGATGGTTGTCAGATTCTCGGGCTTTTGACGATCCGTAACAACTGTCAAAGTCTACAAATTATGACAGCAGGGACCAACGGCCTAACGTGCTTTCCGAGACACGGAGGAGTCTTGGTATGTAAAGATGGTCACCCATCCACGGACCAACCGCGGCAAGCGTAGCTTAACCTGATCGATCGACCCGTGTGGCAGTTAACTTACCCACAAGCCCTATTATCGTTTGACAAAAGGAATTTCATTTGGGCCGATTGTATAGTGATTTTGTATAATAAATGGAAAAAAGAAGTTAATTCTTAGAACTCTTCATGATCATAGCCTACAAGCAAAGACATAAATATGACTTGATAGACAGTCAAAGCCGTGAACTCGCCGGAAAAATTGCGTCCAGCTGTTGGCCGCATAATGCACGCACACTAGAATAACACAATGACGTGGCGTGAATGTAAGACGTAGCTGTCACAAACACCACCATGACATAGTTCTGTTTGTTTTAGTTCTTTTGCAGCGCGAATAATTGGACTTTCATATCCAAGATTCTACTGGTGTTTAGTTAGGTAACGGCTCGATCTCAGAATACCAGATTCTCAAAATACGAGATTCTCTATATAACAGATTATCTAAATACCAGATTCGCAATATACCAGAAGTACAGTTAAATGAAAAATTGTTTTAGGTAAGTATAATAATTATAAAAAAAAAAACAAATTATATGTATTTTGATACATAATTATAATTATGCACAAAAAAATCAATAAATCGTGAAAAACAGAAATAAACTAAAATAAACTCAAATTACAGGTAATTATTTATTATTTTATTTAGGTAATTTTTTTTTCCCGTTTTGGCAACAATAATAATAAAATACATAGATGTGAAGAGAAGACTTTTCAACGTCATGACAATGTCAATAAAACAAAATAAGTAATAAAGGAAAACCAGTCAGTATTTCATTGCACAACGTGCAATTTGCAAACTATTTGCTGCAAAAGTAGCTAGGTTTTTTCCTATTATTATAATAAATATTTTGATTTCGACTGATCGAAATCCGATATATTGAGAATCTGGTATTTTGAGAATCTGGTATTCTGAGATTGCGCCGCGCAAACTTAAGTATGTTGTATGTTTTAGTAGCAGACGTAGCCAAAATCTAGGAGACCGAGATGACCAGGCAGAAATCGAAACTAATTGGATCTCGAGAAACTATTGAATCAAGATCTATATTATATATATTCTATACATTATTTTTATGTCTTGGGATAAATATCCACACCTTACAAAAACTTACTGAAGCAGTAAAAACCAACTCAAAATAAGGATCCTCACTTATATAAGCCACACATTAATCCAATAAACATTAATAGAAACATGAAACTCTCATAGAATAGACATTTAACAAAGTAAAGTTTTACTATCGCGTCTACGGAACCCTAAATACACGTGTTGACCAAAACTGGGCAAGTTCAACGGTCTCTACTCATTAGTTTTTGATCACACCCTCATAAACAACTTAACGCCACATGTCTCATATGTGGTTTAGACAAAATTCAACTTTATAATGAAAGTGGTAAAGATGGTTTTCGAATGGTAAAGTCACCCATGATTTTTTTATAACTTGGTATACAACTGGTTTTCTACATTTTGGACGCTCGAAATGATAAAATTCCTCTTTTGAGCACCTATAGATTGGGAAATTCTCAACTATAAGTCAGATATGTTTATAGGGACGGCTTTGAGCAGGTTTTTTTTTAGATAATTTCGTTTGAATCTTTAAGTAGTTAATATTCTTGAATCGTATAGCTCCGTGAAAGAATGTCGGCTTCGCTTCGATTTGCATTGAATTGATTTCGAATTAAATATTCTACAGTGAAAACAATTGAGTTTGGCAATTTACGATAGTCTTTGTTTGTTAATCATTGTGTTTAGAGAAACGTTTTGCGATGACTCATGGGGTAACTGACAAATTGCTACTAGAATATCAATTAGTTTTTTTTTGAAATTTTTACCTAAGTAAGTTTGCGTTTACCTAAGTAATATCATGCTAATATAATTGTGACACCATCACATGCATTACACCGAGAAATGGTAGAAGGAGCATTCCAGCACAGCCAGGTGTGTGTCTAAAGAAGATCGCAGACTTGGATGAGCCTCGCACAGACCAGAGAGGGAAGCATGCTACAAATAAGAAGAGACCTATATTCAGTAATGATTGGAACAAGGCTGATGATAATGATGTACTAGTTTTAGTCGAAAAACCTACACAAAATTGTTTAAACTATGGTATAATTTTGTGTACATTCCATAAAAGCTTTTTAAAATAGTGTTGAACATAGAGAATATTACGTAATAATAAAGGCACTTTTATAGATCATTATTAACACACGCCTTTCAAAATCAAATCAAAATCAAAATTTATTTGTAAAGACAACAGAGATCCATATTGTTAGCTAGTAATACCTTATAGCTAGTGTTAGTAAGCAAATAAAAAAAAAATATTATTAATATAAGAGTTTGAAGGTACCTTGCGCAGAAGATGACCAAGCAGGGTACGAGTTTCTCATCTGGCCATCCTCTCCACAAAATGCCTCAAAATGGGAGAATAGAAACTCTGTGACACTGTTTTCAGAATGCTGTTACCAGATGTGATCATCGTATTAGTGGTTCAGCAGCTTAAATCTCAGTTCAATATCATCAGGATTGTGACGGATTATAGCAGTTTGTCGTGGACGTGGTACGACAGCGGCTCCCCTGACATAATCTCTGTCATCAAGACAGCCGCCACGCTTAGAGCGGCCACGCAACCATCGACGCGACGCTCTGCTAGAGTGAATGTCACCAGCCAGTGTCACTCTTATCCGACCTTTTCGGTGATTCCTTTCTTCGTAACAAAAAATGTCGGCGCCACTTGCTGGGCCGTCTTACTTTATAAAGAGCAGTGGTGGGGTAGTGATAGCTGTAGGTCATAGGTCCGAACCCAGACAGGCGCTTTACTTTGTGTAAATTATTTCATCACCACTGCTCTGAAAACGGTGAAGGAAAATATCATGAGGAAACCGACATGTCCTAGAACAAAAAAATCTAAGACATGTGACATCTACCACCCGCACTGGCCCGCGTGGTGGATTACGGCCCACTTCCTCTCACAGAGAGGACGCCTGAGTCACAGCAGTGGGGACATGGCTGATTATTATGCCTATATAACAACAATAAAGGAAATGACGAACTATAATGTCTTCTGCTAATCATCTGAATGCATTACACAGAACCACAAGATGGTGCGCTGATTGAATAATGAATACTCAATCATGAGCAGGAACATCTAATGGCAATATGTATTTAAATTAACGAAAGGGTATAACCGTTATGGTAGAAATGTAAACTGTACACTTGGATGAAATAAATGCGGCAACGTAAATAATATGTAAATCGTTAATTAGAAATCAACTCAGATGTTAGATAGATACAGTAATCTTAAGCTAATACCAGTCGCTTCACTCGAGTCGAGTAAATGTTCATTTTGGTTTCATTCCACGTTCAAACTACAACGACAAATTAAATAGGAATGAACGTTCATCTACTAATTTCTTTTTTCGACAGGCGAGTGAAGTGCCTAAATCCAAAATCGTAGGATCGTTTCGCTAATACAGCCCGATTCAAACTTAATGGCGGCTCGGAACATGAGGCGAGTGGCTGCGCAGTAACGAATTTATGTGTCAGCGGGGGTGAGGGGTGGGGTACTGCGCAGCGAGTGGCTAACTTCCGAGCCGCCATTAAGTTTGAATCGAACTATACTTAATAGTACATTACTGCAGCGGCCTCCAAAAGGAGCATTGATGGACGAACGTGAAAATGTGGGCCAAGGCGAAGCCGAGGCACTCATACGTGAGTCCATCTATGCCTGGTTGCGGCCAAGTGTATAGTGCTTTTCTCAAATAATGCGCGGAAATTAAAACGAAGTAAATTATTTATAAATTCCAGCATCAAAGACGAACAACGATAATTTATCACGCGCCAAACTTTTTTACTTTAAACAGCTCTATTTGCAAGCTAGTTCGAAATTTAAATAAAATCTTTGATATGCTACCTCTTTGGTTGCCATGTGTCGACGTAAAAATTTCGTTCCATTTTTAAATTACATGACAGATATGAGTTTTCATAGTAATTAATTCGGCCGCTAAACACGACAGATATGGATTTTTACTAAGATTTTTATACTAATATTATTTCCGACCGCCTGCTCGCATGTATTTGACCAGTACAGCATTTGCGGTTTATTTTGAAGAAGGTTGTCAAAATAATGCTCGAATTTCCAAGCATGTTGGAGAAAATAAATTTTTCACTTTTGATTAATTTTATGTTCGGACGTTTCACTTCGAGTGAAAGATGCCGAATGAAAGTCAAAAATGAACAACGTTTTTGAAACGTCTGATATCTGCTCACTATGACACAGAACTTTGGCAGCTTTTTTTTGGAACTTTGACTGTCACGCATATAGAAAGACGGCACTCTACAAACAAAGCTGATCTTTAGTGAAGTGAAAACTTCTATAACCACACTTAGCGCTCTTTCTGAACAGTGAACGAAACATGAACTGTCACGCTCGGTTCGAAGACGAAGCTGAATCGGGTATACTGGGCTCCAGTCGGTCGGTAAATCGCGTATACTCGGCGCATAGCTACTCAGCAAGTCATAAGTTTTCACTTCTCTCGTGGGTCTCTTACTCGATGTGCCTAATATTGCGTGCCTAAGGCAGTGATATGAAGTTTTAGTAAAGCCATCGTCAGATATAGCTTCAAACATTTGAAGACTTGGCAAGACGAGATGGCAAAGTACAGAACATGTGTGTACTTTGCAGACATGCTCAAATATCCGTAAAACACGACACGACTTTGAAAGTATTTGAAGCTATGTCTGGTGCTGGCTTCAGAACCTTGGGACCTACGATTAATGATGGAAGTAACCAGCATCTAGCCTCCATTTCAGTGTCTATTAGCTGTAGTATTATATACTTACTTAAATTACTTATACATCATCATCAGCCTAGTCATTTTTAAAGTATGTTGGGGTCAGGTTCCAGTCTAACCGGATGCAGCTGAATGTCAGTATTTTACATGGAGCGATTGCCTATCTGACCACCACAACCCAGTTATTGGGTAACACGATATTACCCCTTGGTAAGACTGGTTGTCAGACTTCAGGACTTCTGACGATACAAATGACAGGCGTGACCAACGGCTTACCGTGCTTTCCGAGGTACGGAGGGGTCTTGATATGTAAAGTTGGTTACCCATCCACGGACCAAACGCGGCCAGCGTAGCTTAACCTGATCGATAGAGCCGTGTGGCTGTTATTAGTAGCCACAAGCCCCTCAATTACATTACTTATACATATTTAGTCAAATAAATCATCAAAGATCTTGATTTTAAGCGCTCTCAGCCACAGCTCCTTCATCACCCGCACCTCCTCAGCCACATTTGTAAAAAGGATGTTTTAAAAAGTCCTGCATTCCTTGGTCTTGTCAATAAGATGGACAGTTACGTCCAGTGGTCTGGTCGAGACAACAATATAGGTAGGTACTGCGATCACCGTTCTATGACTGTCATGGAGGCGTTATCTACTGGTGATAAAAAAAAACACTGCAAAATAATAACTGACGTATGACTTTATTGAGCACTGGTTATCACTGCACACTATCACTTTATTCGGGAATGTCTTCCCTTCGTCTTCTTGAACAATCAGGTTTGGTGATACACTGGCACTTTTGACAGTTCAGTGGCCACGCCATTTTCCAAAGAAGGAGTGTTCTATAGGACATAGGGTTCAATTAATACGCGCAACCCACTCACACAATGCAAGTGAAGAGCGCGTTGGCTTGTGTTGGCGTCAACGCATTATAGAAACGGAAAAGAGCTTGTTAGTCAAATGTAAATTTTGATGGGCAAAGATTTAATTATTGTCACAACGCGAGTATAGATTAGCTCAGTGTATCATGCGAAGATACAGTTTCGTAGCTCATAGATCTTACTAGATCATAAAAACCAAACGTACAATCATACTAACACCTTACGGGAAGTCAAAATGGCTTTAAGTGGAAAGAAAATATTCGATAACGTCTGTGACTAGAGGTGATTGTCATTTGTAATACCATAAAAAATTCAGTTTGGTACATAGCGTGTGTACAACGCTCGTATGTAATCAGTAAAACACTATATTTGTGTAGCAATTTAGCTGAGTTAGCACTAACACGCTAAAAGTTAAAATAATCAGTCTAATGTGCAGAGGAAATTGAACCTTATCTTCTAAACTATACAACACTGACTTGGGTATTGCGAACGAACAGAAACCGTTTCTTTGGCTGACTTCCTGCAGCAGGCGGGTATCATCTCGCACGTCGGCTGATGTATACAGTCGGGGATAGCGTCGTAAGGTATGTAACTGTCACACACGCGGGCCAAGCACGTCGGTAACATTATACACGGCGGCTCATGTCTACACACCATCTTAGTTTTAGGTCGCACCTGAGTAGCCACCTCTTCTTTTGCTGTCAACACTATGTAATTCCTTGTACAGATCGGTACTTCAGCACATTTAGGCTTATGAGGACATTTACAAGACGGGATATTCTGGTTCTGATTCTTCAGTTCCATTAAACACAAAGGGACATTCTCACACATGGGTACATGCACACAAGAGTTCTGAAGCTTTGGATTATATCTTTTTTTGCAGCACGTCCTCACGATTTCACAAGGAGGTTTATGGTTACAGATACTTTGTATAATTTTCTCTTGTTTTGGTCGTTGTGTCTTCATTTGCTTCACATCAATGACTGTTTGTAGTTTTTCATGGCTATCGTCAGAAGTGATCGGTTGTTTTTGGATTTCAGTGGGCGATAATCGATACTCACAGTTTTCAGGAGTAGAAATCTGCTGTCTTATTACATCTGGTGATAACCAATACTTATAACTCTCAATAGTCGTTGCCTGGTGTTTCTGTAGTTCACTTGACAATTCCAAATGCTCACAACTGTCGTAATCGGTAGTCTGCTGTTTTCGAACGTCAAACGGTGAAGGGTCGTAAGGAATACCATAGTTTGGAGTCATCGAATGTTTCGTTATAAAAGGAATTTGATACTGACAACTTTCATTCTTCTGAATTATTCCTGGCTTAATTTCCTTCGTCGGTAAAAGGTACTGACAGCCTGCATCCATATTCTGGTGTTGTTGCGTCTCAAGTGACGGATGACGGTACTGAGGACTGTTTTGCTTTGTCGCCTGTTTTGTATTCGGGTCCTGGTAATCAAATTTGTTGCTCTTTACATCGGTGGTCACTGAATACAAGTCCATAGTCTGTTTTTTAGGAGGTGGTATGTTGAGGCATCCGTTTATTAAAATGCATGGAGGGTTATGAATGCATAGTATTTCACCATTGTATTTACTAGATAATGCCTTCGTGATTTCGTCATGATTGAGTTGACATGTTCGAGGTACCTCAGGACCCCGGGGTGATGCAGGGGGACGTTTATTAGTGCCTGGACCGGATTTCGGACATGCGCAATCTGAAATTTTTTTCGCTGTCTTCATTAAGCCGGAAGATGAACATGCAATTGGTTTATTCAGACTTGATGGAGCTAATGAACAACAGGAGCATGACTCTTGCTCTTGGTTGCGCCCAGGTTGTGGTTGTGGAGGACACCACTTTGGCGTATTGCCAGAAGCATTTGGACAACAACAATTGGAAGAGTTAGCGGGGCCAGTACTACACGTGCATGGCTTGAATGGTAGTGTGTTGGTGGCTTCGTTGGGTTTCTTGTAAAACGGTTTAGCTGGTTGGCGTTTCGTGTTAAGTTTATTCACGATATATTCCCAAAAACCGGAGCACGCAGTACCTACTTCGAATACGTTTAAACTTGCAGCCATTGGTGAACAACCTGTGCTCTTGTGCTGGATTTGATTTAGATAAGGAGTTGTGTATATTTGGTAAGGAGATGTTGGACCCGTCTTTGAAGGGCACTGTTGCTCTATAAGATTTAAGCCCTGTCCTTCATAACGTTCAAAAAATTCTTTCCCTATGCCAGACTCGATGATATGTTTAGGTTTATTCCGCTGCCCTTTTTTCCTTTTAATAAACCTATGAGTTTGAACTTCCTCGGAGGATGATGTAAAACTGTCAATGTTGTCAGAAATACCGTTTCCAACCGCTTTGGTCGATAACGGTTCTCGAACAATTTTTGAGTGTTGAAACGGAGGCAACTTGGCATGAATGTTTCCTTCAACGGCATAAACAGGTTGGGCTGCGTAACATGGCCGTCTTCTATTAAATTTCCTTATTTTGTGTTCACGGTTGACGCGGGTAGCCTGACAACCGTTATCTATGTTTACGTTTTCAGCTGGGTTTTCCTTTATAATTGACATTTGTTTAACATTATTACTCGAGTATCCAAATATGCTAGATAGGCAAGGTTTTATTTTATGTCGTATCACTGAACGTTTTGATTTTATTGTTTCAATTTCATCTCCGCCGTCAAATATTTTATATTTTTTGTTTTTGTAGCGTTTTTTTACTTGTACACCTGTAGTTACTCCATTCTGACTGATAGATGTGGTTACTGACCGCCATGTTTCTCTGGAGCTGGTTTCAGTGGCTGGTTGTGTTTGATCGTTGCATGTCTGAAACTTCGAATCTTTCTTGTAATTTGGGAAAAGTTTATTCATGCGTCGAATCTTCGTATGCGTGACCAGTGAGCTGTGTGTACCTTCGAAGTCTGAGCTGTCTGAATGAATCTCCGTTACATCAGGATCGTACGTCCGAAGATTATAATCGTCCTTGTACATTGTTCTTTTTTTTAAATACTTGTCGAGGCATTGACATTTCGTTTCACTTTCCACGTCTACAATGATTTTCCTACCTCATAATAAAAATGTTCAATTACATTGTTTTTTAGATTTTTTTACTCTTATAAAGTCAGTCAAAGTTTGTCAAACTGAAGTTTGATTGAGAACTTGTCAACTTTTTTTTCTGAAAAAGTCTGGCGCTTATGAGTACCTACTTATTGGTTCAGTTATAACCTTCTTTGGAATTAAAGGTAGACCATTTATATAAATGAACTATTCTTAGCCGGGTGTATTGTATAACGAGTTTCTGCCCGCGACTTCGTCCGCGTGAATATTCGTATCCTCCTGACCCACCGCGTCGCATCGCATCGCCCGTCCGCGCTTTTACTTCGTTTTCACTTAGCGCTCTTTCTTACCTTTTTCTTTCTGCTCGGCTCCTACGGGTCATAGCGTTAAATAGCCTATAACCTTCCTATCAAAGGCAAAAAAAAATCAAATCCGACTGGTAGTTCCTGGTATAAGCGCGTATAATAGAGCTGAAGAGTTTGTTTATTTGTTTAACAAATAAACAAACTCTTCAGCTCTATTATTAGTACCTTTATAGATTTTATAATTATGATTGTATGTATTAGACTTATTTTATTGAAATCTTAAAGGAACAGAACCCTAATTGCGTAACACAGTTTGAATCGGTAATCTGAATGATTTTGAAGTATATTGCTAAGCCATTGCTTCATAAGTTCGAAAAATTTGTCAGCTCAACAACGTAAATAACGCAATGAATGTTGTTGAACTGTCAAAATGAAACCCATTGCTGCTTATACTGGTTGCGCTGATCGAATTTTTATAGCTTCATACTTTACTGACGAAGTACGCTGTAATATTTTAATGTGATCGCGCACAAACGAGACTAGGTCTTCGAAAGATGGCATTTCACAGCCACGTATGTTAGACTCAAACGAGCGTGCGGTATCAGTACCCCAAGTGTAAGTTTGCAAGAGAGTAAACGTAACTAACGCGTTTGCGTTAAGATTTTTATTTTCACCCTTATATTCTTAGCATTATGATCTATCGGTCAAATTTTAACGCAAACTAAATAGTTACGTTTGTTCTCTCGCAAACTTACACTTGGGGTACAGAGTCTAATTTCATGAACGCAATATACAAGCTCGTTTCAGTCTAACAGTTACTAACAGATAATTAAGTTCTAATTGCTTATTAGTTTTAAGGCTAGATTGTAATTAATTATTAAGAACTTGGTTATTTTTAATAAAGCATAATATATATATGTATATATATAATATGCATCGTGCCGCTTTAATGGCGACATTAATTTAATACACCTATACGGTTTCGCGTTTTGTTTTTATGTTTTTTTATTTTTATTTCATTAAACGTTATTATTTATTGATTTGTTAACAATTTTCTAAAATAGCATTTTGTAGCAACCTGTACTTAAAGAACTGTAGCGCAGAGGTCATTTGCCGGGGTCACCAATTATAATGAAATTAAAACGCATAACGTGCAAAGAGTAGACGAATTGATGGAAAGGGAGTGCTTTATTATTTCGTATGTTTGAACATTTTAATTTTTCAATGTACGAATTATTTTATCTTATATTTTTTTATGATTACTGGCCACTAGCCCTACCCATGTGTTCAATTAATGTCGCCATTGTGTAGCGGCACGTTGTATACAACATGTCCTACAATTAACCCACAACTTTTTAAGGGGTCATTGTTCTTATCATTATGAACAACTTTTACTATGGGACCAAACCCATATGTTCATAATCATAAGTACAATGACCCTTAAGAGGTTGTTCGTTAATTTTGGGACATGTTGTGTATAATTATAATAAATAAATCTGGATGTTTTGTCAAGTCGTAGAAACCATGCGAAGCCTGGCCTAGCCCTAGTGGCTAGGCCCGGCTTCGCACGGTTGTTTCATTCGTTCGTTTCACTGAATGTACGGGTTTTTTTTGTTCCTCTCGAAATGGGTCGTCTGTGATACAGACGTGCTTTACTTTTGTGGTCTTAATAAACGTCTAAAAGTGAGAAAGTTAGTTTAAATTCTGCCATCAAGCCTCCGCCCACTATCTCCAGCACCGAAGAATTATCCTCCAGTCCACTATTCCTACATTTTGGTCAACCTTATAATTCTGCCTACCCAAACAAACTCAACTATCAAAAAGCTCTCGTCAAAACCAAACAGATTGTAATCACGTCACCGAAACATTCACCAAACATAACGATGACAAAGGGATTCCTCGCATTGTTTCTAGAAAAAAAAAAAAAACACGGTATTTTTTGTGTGGAACAGCCCACAGGGGCTAAAACAAAGAACTCAATGTTGTATGGTATTAAATGGTGTATTATCGAAGGTGATACGTCATAGTTCATAGTTACGTTGCACGGAACAACTGCTTTTCTTAGTGCGGGTAGATAGTTTTGGTACTTATTACCTAATAATAGGTATAGAGTATACGATAATATGGCCCGCCCCTCCAAAATTCAAAACGTTTGAAAGTATTGTACGCATGTGTGCGTAATGAGACGGCCTTCAAACAAAAACAAATCACGGATTTGTTGCTCGACTAGTGGCGCCATTTTTTTTTTTTTTTTGGGTGGGAAATTATCAAATAACTTCTCCCGCTCTGGGTGGAGCGGGAGGGAGTGTCAGACTTTTACTGACTAAAACCCACCCGTGTTCCTTCAGACCTTGCCTGTGTGCCAGGGCCACGATATCCCTTTCGGACAGGCTCGTTAATTTCAGTATGGCGCTGCACTGACGTGCTCTATGAAAACGACACGTGCGTTGTCTTGCGCGATCGGCTAGTTATGATTAGTTGACCAACAAATCTGGTAATAAGTTAGATATTATGAGTACTTACAACTACATACAAACCTTTTCGTAAGGATGTGACTACACACAGTGAAACAGTAATGTGGAGGGCGAGGGTCCATATTGGCTCACCTAAAGTTCTTTACCCGAAATTGTTCTTCCTAATGATTTGTAATCCGAATGATCACTCTTCCTAAAATTTTTCATCCTAAAGTTTTATTAATACTATTTGTAGTGCTACCGGCGATGCTCATAACACTCATGTTTCCGAAAATTGTAAATAATAATATCATTAATGTAAATATATTTAAACTCCTACTGTTTTTTATCAAAACGCTTTTATCCCTAAACATAATTACCATAATATTTTCACTCATACTCAGAAAGAAACATTTACCAGTAGTAAAAAAATATATGTGGGTAGAAGATGATATTTATAGTTTTAATTTGAGGGTATGATTATTATTTGGGGGTATTTTTTACATAACGTACTGAGTTGCGTCTATTGCTAAGTTCATGTCGGTGTATTATCATTACGTGCATGTTTGTGTTAATGCTTTATTAATATGGAGGAAAATTATTTAAAATCATTTAAAACCAGTCGCGGAGGATTAAAATTAGACGTTCATGGATTTATATATGAAAAAAACCGAATAATAGTGGATAAACAATATTGGGCGCAATTTCGAGGAAAGCTCGCCGGCCGCTGCCGCGGCACCGCTCGCTTCGCTCGCTCGGCTCGCGCGTAGTTGGTCACAGTTCTAACCTAACCTAACCTATAGATATCTTTGCAGGTACTCACCGCTTTAATTAATAAAAACAAAAAAACCAATTCATATAATTAGTGAGTGCGAAGCAAGCACTTCCTCAAGTATATGCCAACAAACTTGAACTTGAGACAAGTAATACATGTTATGTGAAAATAAAGTTACGCAAAATTAATGTATATAATACTGATTATTATAAATAAAAAAGAAATCTAAACAAAAAAGATATGACTTTGAATAATAGTGTTAAAGATGGTTATGTTGAGAAAATATAGGAAAACAAATAAAAGTATAATAGATGTTTATTGCTACTGACATTATAAAGTTGAATGCTTCGGAATTATGAACATTAGAGACAGAGTAGTTAGGAATTGTGATTGTTAGGATAAAAAATGTTAGGAAGAACATTTTCGGATTTCCAATTATCGGAGTTGAAAAATTAGGTGAACGTTGGCGCACCCGAGGGCGAGCCATGTTATCGTAGTTTATCTCTAATAAGTATCAAAACTATTTCATCTGAAGGCTAGGTCTAAAGCATCTCGCGTCTAAAGCATCTAGCCTCCATTTCAGTGCATATAAGCTGTAGTATTATTATTACTTACATACATTACTTATCCATCACCATCTGCCTAGCCATGTTGGGGTCGGCTTCCAGTCTAACCGGTTGCGGCTGAATACAAGTATTTTTTTTTTATGGAGCGACTGCCTATCTGATCTAGGTACAGCCCAGTTACTAGGAAACACGATACCCTTTGGTAAAACTGGTTGTCAGACTTTAACGCTTCTGCCTACCCGTAACGACTGTCAAAGATTCATGAATGTCAGCCGGGACCAACGGCTTAACGTGTATGAAGGGGTCTCGGAAGATGGTCACCCATCCACGGACCGACCTCAGCAGCGGTGCTTAAGTTGGAAGATCGACCCGTACGGATGTTATAATTTAGCCACGAGGCCCTTATTACCGACTATAGTGGTTATTTTTTTTAGCAAACTGTATCCTAATATAACACTAAACAACACCTGAAAAAAAACGATGCTAAGCATTTCTTTGGGGTAGAGAGGTCTAAATCATATTCTGAAGGTAAAATTTTACAAGTTATGCCTTTCAAAGAATTAATTAATTTTATTTTGGAGCAGCATTATTTATTTGGTGTTAGTATTTTTGGGTCGAGGTAAAACCATAATATTCAGTTAACAAACCACAAGCAGACAAAAATAGAAAACACAATCATTTCCTCTTGTTTTAAACAAATAATGACCGCATATTTTAGAGTTTGCCTATCGTTATGATTCTGAAAGAACCATGGTATAACAAATCCTATTACTTCAACCTGAGTATTATTCTATTATGATTCTTCTCACAAGACCATTCTTACTTCAATAAACAATCAAGACTGTTCAGTCGCACTACACGTGACGTCACACTATAAAATAAAAGGATTTGAATAAAGAATCAAGCTGGCTGAATGCCGGAGCACGTAGGTACCCGGTAATGAATCGAAAGGGTTAGCCGTTAGCCGGTATAATAGGGGTGCGGCCCTACGTAATCATAGGTGATCTAACGACGGCTGCTTTATTGTTTAATAGGCTACTGCGACCGGTTGCGGGAACAAACTTGAATAAAATTGTGGCGTTTGATGCGTTGTTGATGTGGATTTTGTTAGTCTGGAATGGAAGAGTTAACTATGTTAATCAATTTGGTTACTTAAAAAATCTTGTTGATTGTGTAGGATTACCTAGGATGGTAGGTAATGATACCTATTAAACCAGGAAGACAATTGTAATGATCTGTTCCAACTTTTTTTTGGTAGATTAGTCTGCACAGCACATTAGGGTGATATTAGACGATCAATCTGGCATTAGTTCGACCTGTGATCTCGGCTAGATTGATTATGTAATGCTAACTTAACGCAAAATATCCATACATTTTGATTGGCTCAATTGCCGAAACATTGAACGCTGGACTAAACTGATGCCAAATTGATCTGCTATCGGGCCCTTAGAGTTATTCCCAGGATCCGAATTTTTATTCAAATCATGATTGCTCTAAATTCTAACAACGCCTTCAAAGTCACACACAACAATCGTTGAACAACCGCCCGCCGCTATAAGTTACATTATAATTTATTCCTTTTTATTTTTTAGTAACTAATTTATAAATGGTAGGTTTGACTATTAAGTTTGGGGCAGTGGTGTGTGAGATGAAACAATTATTATGGTGTGCCTACTTTGTAGGGATTCACGATTGCTTTTTTTCTTCTATCATGGTTTCACGTAGATTATTATTTTAATAGAATTTTTAATTTAATTATTCCATGTAATTGTGTTCCGATGTTCCTTTTTTTAGTGTTCCGTACCCAAAGGGTAAAACGGGAACCCTATTACTAAGGCTCCGCCGTCTGTCTGTCTGTCCGTTTGTCACCAGGCTGTATCTCATGAACCGTGATAGTTAGACAGTTGCAATTTTCACAGATGATGTATTTCTGTTGCCGCTATAACAACAAATACAAAAAATTGAATAAAATAAATATTTAAGGGTGCTCCCATACAACAAACGTGATTGTTTTGCTCGTTTTTGCTTGATATTGATAACGGCAACAGGTAGACGCTTGAAATATTCACAGAATATTTAGTTATGTATGCACTTTAAAAATAAATAATTAAATTAAAATAAAACAAATATTTAAGGGAAATATTTCCCATACAACAAACGTGATTTTTTTGCCATTTTTATAGATAATGGTACGGAACCCTTCGTGCGCGAGTCCAACTCGCACTTGGCCGGTTTTTACAGATAATGGTACGGAACCCCTCGTGCGCGAGTCCGACTCACGCTTGGCCGGTTTTTTTAATAATAAAAATAGGCATGAAATCGATGATGGAACAGTCAGCTACACGTTTCTGGTATTTTTTTTAAATTGACAGCACCATTTTAAAATAATAATGCCGTAGTAGTTTTAGGGAATTTCGTATAGTTGTCACTTTTTAGCATAGCAATAACGGTCATGACCTACCTACATTTTCTAGCATTTTCTTTTACATAAAAAAACTGAAAAAAGTCCGTTATTGTCCTGAATCAATATCTATCGTGATCCCCAACATGTTTCAATAACGAAAAACTATTCATAGTTTATTGTTTGGGTTCCTACGGAGAGATATTAGGGAAAGGGCAATGACCTCTGTTGCCAGGCTAAAACGCGACAAGTATAGGTAAACTATCACTTACCACTGACGTTCGTATGACTGTACCTGACGGTTGGTGGTTCTACACGTACCTACTAAAAATATTTGTATGAAAAGGTACCTACTAACCTTTTCATACAAGGAAGGATAATTAATTACAGGCAGGGGGGAGGCAGTTGATCAGAAAACTTATAAAAGTGATTGCGTAAAGTCCCTTATCCTTCAATACTTTTGGCGCAGATATTTGATTTTAGTGACTTTTAAATCTGTTAAATGCCTTCAAATAATGCAAGTAAGTTATGCACAAAATCTATGTTAAATTAGAACGCGTACACATCAATTTTATATGAGAATATTTAATAATTTAGTGTATATAATATAAATTCAGGAAGTAATGTCTACCCAAAACATATAAACGATATTATTTTTGTATGAACAGACTAGGTATTTTATTATCTATAACTGAATGCCTGATACATAAACAAAACCACTCGGGTTTAGTTAGGTATCAGGAATAATCAGGATTTTTTCCGTACCATTCATTTACAGCCTGGCATTTACGTCATACCTAAAAAACACTAGGGAGATACACATACCTACCTAATGAGAACCAGTGATGCGCTGTAGGTATTTAAAACTTCTGCGAGATTAGGATCGAAACCGGTATTTTAATTAGGCATTTATATTTAATCGAACGTCTAATAATTCCCATTTTGGGCGCATACAAATATTTACTGAACACTCTAATAAAATAAATGCGCCTCTTTTTGTGAACCTAAAATAATTCCTATTTTGGAGCCCTAAAAATGTTTAATGGCCAGGTGAAAAAGAGGCTCAATTAAGCTATTAAAGAAACTGTGTATTATTAGAAGCGCAAAAGTTTTTAGTGCAGCATTCATTTAAAAAGTGTCCGTCGGTAGAAGGACCCTTTTAATTACTAGTACTTACCAAGTAAGTCTTGTACTAAGTGTGTACTACCTAGTAATTTTTGTTCCATCTAAAATATTCCCGGGATGCCACATCACTATTTGTAACTAACCCTCCACAACGTACTACAAGTTACAAACGCGGAACACACGTGTGTATTAAAACAAATATTATTATGGAAAACAACGCCTGATTTCATACATACAACGTGTTTTTGTCTTAACTCCCCCGCAAAGGAGTCCGTTGTCCTCCCAAATAAATATTCTGACAGCCCTTGATTTTTTTTAAAAATCTTGATGAAATAGCATTTTGAACTTTATGGTAATATATATAAGGTGTATTATGTTATACATATATTATGCAAATTAGAGTGCTGTTTTCAATCGTATTTGCTCCAAGTCTTATTTATAAATTATCGTACAAACCGCTACTTTATTTAAATATTTTGTAACAAAATAATTCACTGTGACGTGTTTCGTATGATTTAGTAGAAAAAATAAAAAATCATTCAAGTTTTCGATTAAAAACAAGATAAATTTAAACTTGAAGATGTTTTTTTCCCGTAAGTTATGAAGCTATCATTTGTGTTCTGTGCCCGTATGTTTTTGCAAAAATGTTAATGTCTTTAATAAATTCGTTTTATGAGTCGATCTGCTTTTAAAATGCTGTTGACATCATGTCAGTTACTATAGGCAGTAATAATATGGACAGGCAGGCATAGTCGGTTATTCATATAATACTTAAATATCAGGCTTCTAATATATTCATAGGCTATTAGTCAAGACACACCTCCGATATGAAGTTGTCTTAATAATCTATGAGACGCCAAATTTAACCGTGATCAACCGAGACCCACAAAAAAACTAGTTTTAAATTCAATAGCGATCTATTTATTAAGAACATTTTAATTATACGTACCTACTTAATCTAATTTCTAAATCGAAATTTTATTTTTTCTCATTTCAAATTTCATTTTTTAAAACCTAATGTACAAATACAAATATTTAAATTTTGCTGACGTTTCAATGTGGAGTTCGAAATTCAAGCGATGGAACGTCAATCGCGAATTTAATTTGATTGGTCGAATCCCCACGAGTATTGCAGAGTATTCTCGAAACGGGGGAAATCATGGAAAATAAAAAAATGATTGCATCATACGTGTGGCGTGCCATTTTTCGTTGAGCCGTGGCACCCTAAGCTTTGTGTGGGGTTTATATGAGATTGCTTGTGATTTAGGGATGTAGGTACTGTGGTTAGTAGCGTAGGGGATGTGTGGGGTAACCAATCGTGAGTCGATGTCCCGATTGATTGGCAAAGGGCGATTTGGCAAAGCTCCCCGGTGTGGGGGCGCGCTCTGACGTTTTTCGCCACATGTGGGAGGTACCCGCAGTTGTGTCTATGTAAATATTTTTATTGCATGTTAACCTGTTACTGCTGTGCGAAAAATATTTGTGTGACGTGGAAAAACTATTGGTTTTTGAGTAATGTGATTGGAAAATAAATTGTGTGTGACATTTGTGGGACCAAAAACCTGACATGAATATTATTATTATTTTATTAAAATATTGTTTTTCATTCCTGACGTTTACAGTTTAGTGAAAATGAAACACCAAAACCACTATATATTCCAGTTTTAATGCTCAAATACTAAAAACGATTAATGGATTCCAAAGCTGTCCAAAAAATAGTAGCTCAGTTTGGTGTATAAAATAACAAAATTATCATAATGATCATGTTTGCCTCTTAAGGTATTAAATTCATTAAAATAAATTAATTGTAACACTTTAAATATAGAAATTATTATTGCTGTAATATAATAAAAATATAATACTTAATAATAATAAGACTTTCCGCCATATTTTGTGGGTAGATTAACATAGATAAGTAACTTAGATGTTAAAAAAAAAATTGGTAAGGCTGTAATTGTATAAATTATTAATAAAATTATACATTGTTACCTTTGTCAGTGCCGGTGGCCTTTTCCCAACTATGTTGGAGTCGGCTTCCAGTCTAACCAGATGCAGCTGAATATCAGTATTTTACATGGAGCGACTGCCTATCTGACCTCCATAGCCCAGTTACTGGGTAATAAGACACCCCTTGATAAGATTGGTTGTCAGACTTTTGGGCTTCTGACTACCCGTAACGACTGTCAAAGCTCTACAAATGACAGCCGGGACCAACGGTTTAACGTGCTTTCCGAGGCGCGGAGATGTCTCGATATGCTATGGATGGTCACCCATCCACGGACCAGCCTCGGCAAGCGTAGCTTAACCTTCAATCGACCCATGTGGATGTTATTATATTATTAGTCCGAAAAAGTTAATTATAAATTAAATCTGAAACTGACTTTAAAATACTGAAAAAATAAATTATGTTTCAATAAAAAAAAGCATATTCCCATCCCTACGAAAATTCCTACAGGGTTCAAAAAACCAGAAGTTGACAAAAAAGAGGAGAAAAAAACTTAACCCTTAAACAGCCAATCGATAGAAGTCGAGTCGTGGGTAAATATTAATGTAATGATTTTACGGTGATAAAAGTAACCGGATAACCAACACTATGAGCGCTATATGTAGCTACCGTTACGCTATATAAAACCTTATTTGACAATAAAATGATGAAAAGCTTTCTATGAGTTTTTTTATTGTATTTATATAATTTATTTAAACACCTGTTTTATTGTTTTTTAGGGTTCCGTACCTCAAAAGGAAAAAATGGAGCCCTAAAGGCAGATCCTTTAGGGCTCCATTTTTGTCTGTCCGTCTGTCTGTCAGTCTGTCAATATCCTTTTTCTCAGGAACGCGTGGAGGGAGGTATCAAGTTGAAATTAATATCAAATACCTACGTATTTTAAAATCTATATCAAATATTACGTCTACGGTCCCTTGGAGCTCTAAAAAATCAAGCATCTAAGTCAACGTAATAAAAAAAAACGGTGATTTACACACACATACACATACATAAACTCACGCTTTCTTCCCATGGGGGTAGGCAGAAACTGTAGATCGCCACCTGCTACGCTCCTTACATACTCCTTTTGCTTCGCCTACGTTCATACATCTGGGGGCCGATCGCGCTATTTCTCAACGTAATTACCGTTCAAACGGAACGTTTTTGGTTTTAGTTTAGTTTTGGTTTAGCTGGTGTAAGAAACGGTATCGCGCTTTTTTTGTGACAGTATTGTTCGATCGATCGTTCCTCCACCGTAACTTCCAAAGTAAAGCTAAATCGTTTCCGTTGAAATGATTAGCGCGATACGAAATGTGTCTAACGTAACGTTTTGGTTGTGGTTTAGTTTTGGTATTAACTTTCAAAATTAGCGCGATCGGCCCCCAGGTCATACACGCACGCCGATTGCGAGTACTACGCACCTGACCTTTCTGAAGAAGATCACCAATTTGGTCACTATAATTATGTCCTCCTAGGGCGTCCCCTCCCGGCGTTTCCAACGGTTTTTAACGGTGATTTATACGACATTTATTGTGATACTTGCAAATAAATCAAAACATATAGGATACTTCCCATTGACCTAGAATCATGAAATTTGGCAATAAGCAAGGTATCACAGGACAAGTAAAGGAAAAAGTCCGAAAATCGTTAATTTTTGGTTTTATGTATATATTCCTTTTTTTGCGATTACAACCTTACATTTGTAGTTGGAGAATTGACCGTGACGTATATCGATGTATGGGAGAACATGTTTTTCAACTACATAGAATGTTAAGTTTGTTTTTGGATAGATTCATCCCAACTACGGAACCCTTCATTGTGCGAAGTCCGACACGCACATGACCAGATTTTTTAGGTTTTGAAACCAAATTTAGTTTTAGAGTGAATAATAACGAGGTTTTAATAAGAAATATTATTGACTAGTTTTTTGTTTGAATGATCATCTAAGTAAAATTTAAGAATGATATTATAATAACTGATACCTACTATTAATTTCATTTCATTTCATTTATTCAATAACAATTTACATAGTGTCTCAAATAATTAAAATAATAACAAGTAAACACAGAATTAAATTAGTTTCAGACCATCTCATTACCATTACCTACATTAATATTATTTACATTTACAAAAGTTCAAAATATAAAACAAAGTCAACGAGGAAATAAATAGGTAAATACATGTCACTAATACTTACCTAATAATTTGATTTAATTTCCAATAATAATAATAAAAATTATAAAATGAAATTACAATGTCCACTATCCAGGCATATATTTATGTATATATATTATAATATGCATGTCTTCTTTATTCTAAACTAGCCGACCCCACAGATGTTGTCCTGTCCTTGCAATAATAAATACAAACATCCCATAGAAAAAGGACGTGCAGTTCTTCCCGATTTTTTTTTTTTTCCACAAAAACCTAATTTAAATTCGAATATTTTAAAACAAAAAATACTCAAAACGGTCCGGCCGTTGTCAAGTGATGCGCTTCCCAACGAACAGTATTTCATGTTTATATATTTATGATTACAATTATATGTACCTGATCCGCTCAGTACGTTCTTATAAAATTCTCGTGGGACCAAAATTCAATGATGTCCTAACATTTAAATATGTTCACTGGACTCGATTTAAAAAATACCAAAACACATTGTCGATTATTGTATCAACCTGCCTGCTACCTGAATTTATCTGTACAAAAATTTACATAACCCTTCCAAGTAACAACTAGTTTGTAATACATAGAAAGTGGCAAGACATTCCAAGAATATATTGAATTTAAAATTAAAATGTACTGTTTTGCATAAATATACGAGTAATCAATCGGAGCTCGATGCAGAATGTATTGTGTTATAATTCTCACGTTTGTAGGTACTGCGCTACTGGCGTCGCATATGCTAATTGTGTGAAACGGAGAATATTTAAATTTCAGATTTCTTTTTCTCGAAGTAAGGTGAGGGTTGATGATAGGTTTTGCTAAAACTAGCTGATTTGAATTTCTTTTGTTGAGGTTAGCTACTGGGAATCCTTTGAAATGAGATGCTTCCTTGGGAAACGTCAATAAAAGATATCAGGCATTTTCGTTTTGGTTTTTAGGGTTCCGTACCCAAAGGGTGCCAACGGGACCCTATTTCTAAGGCTCCGCTGTCCGTCCGTCTGTCACACACAGGCCTGTATCTTTGAACCTTAATAGGTAGATATTTGATATGTTCACAGAGTGTGTGTTCAACTATGGCCACTTTAACAACAAACAATAAAAATAATATAGGTAAAAATATATATTATATAAAAATAAAAATTAAATTAAATGAATTGTCCCCATACAAGAAACGTGTTTTTATATTGGCGTTTACCTATAGAAAATATTGTTTTTTTTTTTTCTTAAAAAAAAAAACGTTGCCCCACACTAGGAATTTTTCCTGTATCGTGGGTGCGTTTACAAACATTTATATATATATAACTCACATACACAAACAGCCACACCTGGAACCACTTATAGGTCATATTACAAATATTTGTTCAAATATTGTACAGTGCTACGAAATCCTTCGTGTGCGAGCCCGAATCGCATTTGGGCGCTACTGCTGAGCACGACGTCCTGAGTTCGAATCCCAGGTCGGGCGAAATGTTATTGGGTTATTCTATCTGGAATTTCTCAGTAGCAGATCGGAGTCTGGGTTTGTGCCCGGTTGATGGCAATAGGCTCGCCCCCTATTACATTGGGACTTAAACATAACTGGCGAAATGTGGGTGTACTACAGCTGGACCTCTGCTGAACCCTTCGGGTAAAACAGCCAGCACAAACTGTCAAATTTTCTCATTCGATTTTGAACTTAACCATCAATTTTTTAAGGTTTAAAATCATTTAGAGAAATCTGACAGTTAAGTTTTTCCTGATGAGCTGGCGATTGTTCAACTGTTAATTAATAATATCTTTCACATTCAATCATAACTCCAGACCATAGACAAGTCGTTTTTGACATTATAAACCCACTCATAAGTTTTGTTTCTCCTAAATGGTTATTTATACCGGTGTTAAAATGAATATGTTGTTTTTATAACTAGAATAATAATTAATAAATCATATCAGGCATTTTATAAAAGGCAATGACTAAGATTATTGGATAAAAAATATGGAATTCCAATTGTATCACTCATCGTGTTGCTAGATTTATTGTAAAATATACCGTTCTAACTGCCGATAATTACTACCTATATTAGTGTTTGAATAATATTTGGAATATTTTTAAGACATGTCATATTGATGCTTTATCAATTTATCATTGGGAGTAGCATATTGCACAGTGTACCTACTCTAGGAATAATTAAGTATACAAAAAAATATCCCAACTTGGGATATTCATTTTTTTCTACTCCGAACATAAATCCGAAGTATCGGCCGAATGTTCAGTCGTTTCTTTACTACGGCTAACTATCGCCAACTACGGCGAAATAAAAAAAAAGACAGTCGAAGAGATAAGCCAAAGTCAAAACTGTCACTTGAAGTCGGGTAAGGACTCAAAGTAAATTTTGGAAGTTATAAAACGGCCGCACATTCGGCCGATACTTCGTTTAAGCGCTTCGGAGTAGACCCCAAGGTCTCTTATTATGCTTCTTCAAGGTTATCCATTCTTTACCGGACACCCTTATAAAATCTAAGCCAAGTTTTATTGTAAAGGTTTATAATACTTAACATTTTCTTTATAACGTTTTTCTGCTCCAATCACCAAAATTTAATTCTAATTATTTTCATAAACCATAAAAAATGTTTTTAAATGAGCCTCCAAGGCAAAAGCAATGTTTTCCAATAACAATAAATAGTTTTAAAAAAATAATGCTGGCTCGTATAAATAAATTAAATGTTCTAAACATGAGGTTTTTCGTCGGTGATAGTAAATCTTGTCAAGCTAGCGGTAAGGACAGGTCCCAATGTAAGCGAGTAATAATCGCTATAAGAAACTTACAAGATATGACGAAGAAAATTACCAACATTACCTACCTACTGGCAAATCTTCTTATTAACGTAATGTAAAGTAAATAATAATTTATTTACATACGTACTTACAGAAAAGGCCTTTTATTAATTTTTAATTGACAAGCGTTTTAATAAAATTGTTAATAGCAATTTCTTCTATAGTAACCCTGAATACCTAATTTCAAACTAACGATTTCCATCCCAATGTAATAGCTAAACCTCTGAGTTCCATCTTTTCCAAATGCATTCAAAGATACGCACTAAACTTGAATACTTTTTATAGCCACCATTAAGTTAAATAACTGGAACTATTCAGAACTTAACGGTTCCTATCTTCCCGCTAACTAACCCGTTTACTGCGCGACCGGTCCCAACGGCCAATAATTTTAATCTCAATGTTCAAAATTTGAAAAAGTTGATGGCCGGTGAAACTAGCTAGAACCGGTCCGAACAGGTTATCCGGTATTGTAATAGCTTATACGTTTATAAGGCAGAGTAATAGATGGTAATCAGGCCTGTCTTAGCGTTATTACAAGGGTTTAATGAAGCCTGTTACAGATTTTCTAAAATGCTTGTTACTGGTAAAGTAATTTTGTATTTACATAATTTAATGGTAGTGGTACATGGTGTTGTGAAACACTGCGTACATATGTTTTGTTACAGTTTTTGTTAAGCAGGGTTTCCTAAGACTGCGGTAGCCGCCACATAGCGGCCTGAATTTACCGGCGACTGACGTCAATGAAATGTTATTTAAGAAATTTAGTTGGTGTATTGGTGCGTTCCGAGTTGCGCCGTAATCGATTCGAGCGCGCTTACACCCGTTCCGAATTAGCGTGAACGCGAAAACGATGTCGCATGAATCGTCATAGATGAGGTCATGACATGCGCCATCTTGCGATAACGCCGAACATGTCCTAAATTAATATCACCTTGAGCGCCGTCCAAAATGAAAGCTGTGCTGTTTTGTTTTGAGACGCATCATATCTTTAAACTGACGTGGCATTTTCAAAATTGTGCTTCTGGCTACAGTTGCCACCTAACCAAAGAAGAAGAACAAGAAATTTGTGGTGTATACAAAAAGAAATACAGCTGTAATCCAACCGTGGGCGTGTTCACGAATGTTCTGAATCTTTGATAGCTCTCAGCTGTCATAATCGTGATAACTAAATCGGAACGCAAATTATTGATGTGAGCGCTGTGAGCGATTATGGTCTAATTCGGAATGCAGCCCTTTCTTGACACTGTACACTCGTACAGTCAAACCCCGGTGCCATCATTTCCATGACGATCGTCACTGCGGCCGTTATGTGGCGGCCACCGTTCTTCTAAGAAACCGTAGCTTTAGGCGTTTAGTTTTTGCCTATTGTTAATGTTAAAAGCCAAAGTTGTTTTTTACGACCCTAATAATGTTCTCAATGAAACATCCAATCAGAATCAAAATATCAAAAACATGTCTATTATGATTGGGTACCTACATAATTGCAGATAAAAGTCATTAAAATTTTCAATATTTTTAGTCATAAATCATACAACAGTACATACATGTACAGTAAATCATATAACAGTGTACCGTAATCGATTATTTTAGAGTAACAAAATCAAAGATACCTTCTATTAGATGCAAAAGTTTTTAATATACTTAATAAGATACTTCTTTCATCGAACGACAAAGTAATTTATGACTGGTCATAATAAATTGCAACTATAGTTAACTAAATAACTAACAAAAAAAACCGTTACGCAGTATAAAAAACTGGCTACATTATTTTTAACACTAATAAAATGAAACAAAAAGCACAATAATCCAGAAAAATTATCACGAAGCGATTACTCAGAAGGCCGTAGAAAACTTCAGCCCATCGCAGATGTATTAAAATTAAACAATTACAACAATGCGTTCGCTAATATGCAAATTTCATTATATGCAATATAAAATACTCTCCAAACATAATGACTAACCAATAAAAATCCGATAAAAAAAGAGCAGATGTGCTTGAAACAATAAAAAAAAACATTCAAAAAAATTCTTCCAACTTTTTCATAACAATGACAATGATTTTTTTTATTTTAAGAAAAAACTGTTACCCTATGGTGCCATTTTTTCTTAACGAACCTAGAGTATCTAGAAAAAATCGTAGGGTCATATTAACAAACGTATATGCAAATAAGGCCCAGAGAATTCGTGCACGAAATATGGTATTAAAAACAACTGCATTGAAAGGGTTAAAACTTTGGGGTCCGAATGGATGCGGTATGCGGATGAGTTTTTTTTTGCATATTTAAATAAAAAATATACTGGTTTTAACAACGTAATAATAGTACTTGCATTGTATTATTATTTTGAAATTAAAGCTGTTTAAAAAATACCACAATTTTCATGCTTTTTTAAAACACTGTATCGGGTTTTAAACGATTTATTTTTGTGACAACTTTCCGTTAGGTAAGAGAATGTATTATGTAGTGTGTTATGCACAACACTGTACTATATTCCGTTGGTTTAGGTAGTTAAATAAAGGTAAACAAAAAAACCCACGTGACGAGAGAGCTGTCAAGTAACCGACTAAACGGCGACTAACCTGGCATTTCAGTTGGCATGCTACGTCACAGTTGAACTCTTCAATTTAGCAACGTTTTAATTCGTTGACGTTTAGAGAACATGTATTTTTGGGCTCTTTACAATAGACAGATTAGAAAATAATATAGTAATATGTAAATCTCTAAATAATTGCGCTCAAGCAATTACATCTACGAAGAGTAGTATAAGAATAAATGATAAAGTTTAACATACAGTAATAAAAGAGGAAACTATCGTTATAATAATAAAAAGAAAAAAAGATTGTACGTATTATATTTTTAAACAAGAAAGTGTCATCTATAAAAACCCTTTATATGATTTGTTTACCTTTATTTATTTACCTAAACCTATGGAGTATAGGTTTTGTCGAATACCCCATTACAATTTTCAGTTAAGTCAACTTTCTGTTAGTAATGAGGATGTAGTATTAATCAGCACTATTCTCATTATTTAACAAACCTCGCTGTACTTTGTCGAAAACCCCATTACAATTTTCATTACGTTTTTGAATCAGGCGGGCTTATTCTGCAGTGAACCAGACAGCAAAAAGTAATCTTCAACATAACTACACACTTCCATTACGGGGTAAGCACCCGTCAAAGATCAGTGCATAATAATGCATCCACTGGCCTGTTTGAAGGGGGGACCAATGATCAAAGATGAAAGCTCATAATGTCGGTGACGTTTTTCTAATCGGTACTGTTGATATTTTTTTTTTTCAAAGTATTTCAACATGACGGCTCGTGTGTGGCTTTTGATGAGACCCACGACGCTTGTGAACAATCAGGAATGAAGTTCAATAGACCAGGTACTGATTTAGACCCTGATGAATCTGGGACCCTGATAGCCAAAGCTATTAGACTGGAAGTTGGTATGAAGACTTATTTTTAGGGTTCCGTACGTTCAAATTAAAAAAACGGAACCTTTATAGGATCACTCCTGTCTGTCTGTCCGTCTGTCACTGCCACTTTTCCGACCGATTAAGTTAAAGTTTGGTACAAGTGTGAATTTTCTGTGGCCAAAACATGAAAATGTAGTAAATAAATGAATTTTGAATATGGGGTCGCTCTTGGGGGGTAAATTTGAAAATTTAAATAATGGTTTTGCAGTCTGGACCGTGTGATCATACCAAATGAAAGGGCTTGTTTGAGAAAGTCTCAAATCTATATTTTATCATAACTCTTCATTTAACAAAATGATATGCATTTGTGATCAGTAACTAAAACGGCTTGTTATCAGATGAAATGTAAGAAAGAAGAGTAGAAAAATAATAAATTCTGAACTAATACTGGAAATTAGAGAAGATGACAAAATAATGTACTGGTGAAGAATAATGAAATCAGAAAAAGGCCTACAAACATTTTATCTTATTGGTGATCTTGTTCAAAATGGTAAAGTAGGCGAGATATATACTTATAAGAAACTAAAGTCTACTTACAAAACCTTAGTACCTTTTTAAAGTAATTCTTCTGTACCTGTGCATGTCACTGCACTCCCCCTAAACGGCAGGACCGATTTTGATGTTTTCTTTTGTATGATATATTCCCCTGGATGGGTTAGATTCACAATTGGACCCGGTAGGTGGCGCTGCGAACGGGCAGAACAACGTCTCTCGGGTTCAAGAGTATTATACAGATATTTATTGAATGTATGTATATCCTTATGATACTATTGAAACTGCGGGTAGTCACAAGTAAGTAACTTATAACTGCGTCACTAGTGACGAATCTTGAAGCAACATTTCATCATTCCGAGTGAATCACTCTTTCTCCTAAGGCTATAATTTGCTTCTAATAACAGTGAACGGAACTCCAAAGAACGCGTTACGATATAACGAAAACACCTTATCCTAGATTTCTAATGGGTTCTGCTGAAAGTGTTATTCATAATACTGAATCACGGTATGTAGAAGGAAAGAAAATACATTTATTTAGCACAGACTAAAGGCACACAACATAATAATGTAACAGAAGATAAATAAAAAGGAAAAAAAGATAAGTTAAAACTGTAAAGTTGCGATATAAGAAATTAGCAGGAAAGTGTTCCTCACGGCTAGCGGCTGCGCCAAAACTGGGCCTCAAGTCTGCTATTACACTAGTGTCAGAATGGTCGATCATTGATTTCATAATTGTTGCTTTTGACAAGTTTGGTAATCTACTATTATACTCGTAATGGCGTCATTATGACTTTCCAATGGTCGGCCACTGACACTACATTGAAAGAAATTGCATATATTGGTAATCTCGTACATAATGACAAATTAATGACATTTCTACTAATGGATTTTATAATAATGGCAATACGACAATGCCATTATAATAACACAATTATATTACGACAACATTGACCGACCAATGATCGACCATTATGAATTTACCAGATTACGAACTTTTAGCAAAATGACGTTGGGATCGTGTTGAAATGACTGAATTTATAAAAATAGCAGACTTGGGCCCCTGTAGCGGTGTAGCAGATATGGACAAATGTTAGAAGTAAGTGTTATATTCAGTTGTAAATATAGCATTCAATAGCTTTGTGGAGAGCAGTAAAAGTGGACTGGGCCACCCCACTAGAAACGACCGTGACTTGAAGAGTTGTAGGTTTGAACGGTAAAAGAAGACTTTAGTTTGTGTAAATCATTTCATCACCTCTCAAAACGGTGAAGGAAAACATCGTGAGGAAACCGGCATGTCCTAGAACCAAAAATTCGAAGACATGTGACGTCTACCAACCCGCACTGGGCCCGTGTGGTGGATTACGGCCCACTCCCTCTTACCGAGAGGAGGCCTGGGCTGTGACCCAGTCAATGAGAACAGCTGATGATGATGATGAATAGCTTTGTTAATAATATAAATGATTCAGATAGGATGAATGGATGGCAGGAGGTGCGCTGATAGACCAACAGTTGGATGAGGGGCGCACCAATAAAAGATTACGGGTCAGACCTGGATTGAAATCGCATAGACCAGGGAAGCCCCAGGGCCCAGGCCCAGGGGAAGCTGTTGAAGGCCTTCAACAGTGGATCGAACAAGGCTGCCGATGATTGTGATAGATCCACAGATATTGTAAGTTTATGGAAGTACCTCAGAAACCAAACGAATAAGAATCTTAGTAAATGTTCTTATTTTTTAAGTATTTCATCATATTGTCAAAAGAGCTGAGACCAACATTAACAAATCAATTATCAAAAGGAATGGCACCAGCCTGAACGCCAACATCAACTAATGTTTGTATGGATATAACTCCCTCTTCGGTTGCATATTATTGGTGCCGTAAATGGCAACCAAGGGGACATGAGCAGCAGCGTCTACACAATATCATATTGCAATTACCATTCCAATTGGTGTTCAAAGTTCAAACGGTGATTTTACGAGGGATTTCATATCCTAGATGACTGATACTCATAAAAGACACTTGATACTTGGTAATTCATTACTGCATTCAAAATCATGGCCGTATTAAGCCATTGTGAAAACGCCAGGGGCCACGATGCCACTAGGAAAGGCGTTGAACAGAGTTGACTCATAAAATCGGTATGTGAGCTATTCAATTTTCTTATTGAAGGTGGGATGGCTTAGGGCGTACCAGGTGGAATTTTATCTTTATTGCCTGGTTACATTTGTATGCTTTTGCTTTTACTAGCCTTCCATGTCGTTAATATGTCACTACGTTGTTAAGATCTTCAATAGAATAGAATAGAATACTCTTTCTTATGTACACCATAAAAATTACTGATGTAAGTGTTGAAATCATCTTTCTGAGCTGAAGAGTTTAAAAATGGAAAAGGTTTTGAAATATCAGGCAAAGGTCTGGTGGCTGTTGGAGCAGATGATTGATTCGAGATTATGAAGCTACAGCAGTGGTATTCTGTAACCATCTCACCGTGAAAACTTAGGTGAAGTGAGTGAACTATCAGTGAGGGATTGGCACTATAATAACAACTCACTTCACCTACGTTTACACGGTGAGTTTTTTTCAGAATAGATCGGCAGGTATAGCGTCACCTAAATATGGACAGATACATAAAAATGATAACTAGACATCACATCTATATTTATGACTGTAATTCGTATGGTGAGAGAAAAAGATTACATTATATATAATCATTATTATAATTATATCTTTATTATTATTATTATAAGATTATAAAGAGCAAAAATAAATAAATGCAGTCGGAGGCAACTATGATGTTACGGACGCCTTAAAATTTGCCTCCGACTGCATTTATTTATTTTTGGTACTTAAAGGATACTGGTTTACTGTTCATCTTGTTTCCATCCTTTCAGTTCATGTTTTTCAGTCGGGTTTTTTGTTTTTTTTAATAATTTGTTTTTTATCCACGAGTCCCGGCTGATAGAGATGTACGTATGTACGTGTAAATGATAAATACAGTACCTTTCTTTGCGTCACGCAGTCGGGTAAAAATATGTCACGATCGCAACTAAATTAAGATAAGGATGGGAGTATACTGATGCTATTATTCGCTTAATAGAATCTTACTAGATCATCCTAACTACATGTACAACGTGCCGCTACACAATGGCGACATTAATTTAACACACGAGTTGGGTTAGCGGCCAGTAATCATTAAAAATATAATAATATAAAATAAATCGTACATTGTAAAATTAATCTAAAACTTTATGCACGTTATTCGTTTTAATTTAATTGATGCGATGTTATGATCCGTGACCCCGGCAAATGACCTCTGCGCTACAGTTCTTTAAGGCGATAGCGTCAGGGTAGCCCGCGAAATACAAATTTTCATACATTTTTTGACAACATCATATACAACCTGTTACTGACCTGCAAATTGCAAAAAACTTAAGAATATTTTTGAATTTCGAGGGCTGCCTTAGCGCACCTTAAGTGCAGGTTGCTCGAAAATACTATTTTAGAAAATTGTTAATAAATCAATAAATAATAACGTTTAATTAAATTAAAATATCTTCATAAAAGAAGTCGCGAAACCGTTTAAGTATTAAATTAATGTCGCTATTAAAGCAGTACGATGTATATATTTGTTAGATTGTTTGTTTATTTGTTAAGCTTTTACGCTAAAACGACAAAACAGATTTGGATGAAATTTGGCAAATGGGTAGACCATGACCTGGGTTGAGACATAGGATCATATTCCCACGGGATCGAGACTTACGCGGGTGCAACCACGGGGCACAGCTAGTAATCAAATACATTCAAAATGAAAACACGGTTATCGCAGTTAAAATTAAGTTAATAATCCATCATCATCATCATCATTTCAGCCGAAAGACGTCCACTGCTGGGCATAGGCCTCCCCAAAGGCGGTGTTTGCCATAATCGTCACGCTTGGCAGGCGGGTTGGGGATCGGGATATGGTGTTAAAATGCATAGAGAACGCTGCTGCCCATTCTCTAGTAAGTCCCTAAGTCGCCTTTTACGACACCCACGGGAAGAAATAGGATGGTGATATTCTTTACGTCCGGCACCACACGGACGATTAAGAATAAACACAATTATAAAGCATGAAGGCATAAACATTTTTGTTTATCTGTTACAAATTAACTTAATTCTCATACTTTTGTTTTATAAATTAGATAATGATTGTGAGATGTGCAAAAAATTTATAAAGAAAGAAAGAAAGAATAAAATTTATTTGGACACAGTTCGTGAAACACAAAATACAAACAATAAAATAAAAACAGAGAAAATAATGTTTTAACAATAATAGTGTGTCTCACGGCTGCGCCAAAAAGGTTCATTTCAACATTAATGCCAGACAGATGCTGTCTGACGCTGGTTTTCTAATGAACCTTTAGGGTCAAGTGACAGGAAGTAGGTATAAACAGTTTCAACATACCTAATACATATTTGTATACTTATAAATAGATAATGTGTGTGTAATGTGTGTGATGTTGTGATGTTATAAATAGATAAAATAAACTAGAAATCAAACAAATATAATTACAAAACCAAAAAATAATAAAAACTATGATAAAAAAACATAAATAGTTCATTTCATTTATTAACTATTCGGAGGAAGTGAAGTATCCACGAGCAGCAGCGTCAACGAGTTGGGGACAATAAAATTTAGGCAGCAAAGGACGGAAAATCACAAAAGCGAGCGCAACCACCTGTAGACCCAGAAAAAAAATTATACGAGAGACGAGCTGATAAATAATAAGTTTTTCATAATTACTTGAAGAGTTATGTTTCGTCATAGACTCCCGAGGTATTTAAGTCATATTTTAATCATGAAGATTTTAGTGTAACTCTAAGATATTTTGAGTGTTATAATGTTTTATATCTATGTCGACAACAAAATAAACTAATCTACTTCCCGATAGATCACGCAACTAACAATTTACACTAGGTACTAACGAGATACACAAAAAAATACAAAAAAAGGACATTGCTAATTCTTTGGCCAAAGAACGAGCCAGCCCTCTGGCCACGTGAAGTGTCGATCAGTCGGCGAGAAATTTCCTTAAAAAGGAGATGCGCACTCGGGCCCCATGACGATTAAAAGCATATTAAAAGTCGCACTTTTCACTTTTATAGCCAAAAAATATAGGATCGATAAACTAAAATTTACGGACATTCTCTTCTAAGATCACCGGTTTCTCAATCAGAGCATCTATGAAACTTAATGTGCTACTTAAAAACAACTTAAAACATAATTTATCGAAGTCTGGACCCACCCACGTTTATAATCGCGTTGTTATTGCACCAAATGTCAAACATAAACGTCAAATTAGTCAAATTTAAGAAGTTTCTTATAAAATTGAATAATCTATAGATTTGGACTTAATTAATGAATTTCTATAAATCACTAATTTCTAGAATTAGTCGTTAGTCGTTGCTTACGACTTTGATTATCACAATGTGGTCCTTTGAAGGGGTTTAAAGTGTAGTAGTTTACTTTATTTTTATTTTTATTTCATTATTTAATCATCGGCCATTACACCATGGGTCGATGCAAAACGGGTGTGGAAAACTTAGGTTTTTCTACAATCAGACGTTTAGTTTTTGTATAGGACTCCGGCCATAACATGTACGCTATAGAAAACCTGGTAAACGAACCACCGAATACAGTAAAGAATGTCTTTTTTCATAATAACTAATATTTTTTAGTTACTAAATAAAAACTGAAAATGTTTGACGTTTGTCATGTTGTTAGGACCATCGATAGTCAGCCATTTTTCGTCCAGAAATACCTACAAATCTACAAAAATAGAATATATTTTTTTATCGATCACTTTCTTATAATCAGCCAAAAAAGTTAATAACACAATAATAACAACAAAACAAAAACAACAAACTAAAATGTTAAAATATGTAGATATGTCAATTATGTTAAATAACATAATTAATAGCACAGAAATTCATGCCTTTCATATTTATCTAACTAACGTCTACGTGATATTATTACGTTTTAATGTAACATGTTTTCTGGACGAAAGCAGTATGCAAGGAAGACGACGCCATGATCAATAGAATAAGGCAATAATTTGGAAAACTAAAAAAACTATTAATTTTTGTGCCAAAGTAATCAGGGGAATATTCAGGAAAGAATATTTTTCTGAATTCGTGGAATTTTTTCCTCTTTTTTCACTACCGTACACTTTATGGCAGAAAATGGATCATCTCCTTTATTATTATGTGGTCTGGCAATCCTTTTACTTACCTATGTAAAAAGAATTCTCTACTAATAGCTAGAAAATTAATTGTTGTTCATAAATCAACAAACAGACATAATCCAGATTTCAATATACCTCAGATTTACATAATAATAATATTTAGTTTTACAGTTATCTAACGAATTCATTTTTATATCAAAATCAATTTTATGGAAATTTTATGCCCGCTAAATAAATAAACTAACGGAATCTAAAAACTAATGGAATTTATACAGTTTGATATCAACAATGTAACAAATATTTTAGTTTATTTTCGTATCGGCTATTCCTCAAAAGTATTATTTTTAAATACTTCTATTTTGATTTTATTTTCCTTATAATGGCCAACCAACAATTGTTTACATTGTAAATAGTTGAAGTAAATCTAATATAATCTAAGGTTAGTGGAACAATTACTTACAGGTTAAAGTTGTCAAAAAATAATAGGCCCGTTTTGACATTTAACTTGAATTACTGACATTTAACGTATGGTTGCTTCACTAGTTACGTCGCGATGGTCAATCGCGACGTAACAAGTGAAGTAACCATACGACTCGGTACTCGATACTCACGTTAAATCGATTCAAGTCAAATGTCAAAACGGGCCTATTATTTTTTGACAAGTATAGCACCGCATGCCCCATAAACATATTAGGTGTGCCTAAACTGTGTATAAAATAAATATAGGTTTATTATGTAAAATAAGCTAGTTTAAATTAAAATTACGTGATGGAATACTAGTACTACCTACTTACTAGAGAATGGGCAGCAGCGATCTCTATGCATTTTAACGAATGAATGATGATGGAATACAAAACTAATATAAACAGCAAAACTAAAGTTCAATAGAACAATACAAACAGAGACACAAAAAAATCGAAAAAAAATAAAATTATACATTACTAATAGTTGTTCTATGAAACATGGCATATGAGCCAAATGCGTGTCAACAAAATCGCTGGAGTTATTTAACAATTTGCAAAGACGAGGAACGACAGAGTTTGGACCAAGTATTGTTTTGCGGAGTGGAGGGAATATAGGAGTAATAGGAGCACGAGGGAATCTAGCAGGGGCCGAAACTGAAACTTGGATAATAGGGGACAATCAATTTTGCATCGGAGTAGCTTATATAGGAATAAGGAATCTATGATTATACTACGTTTCTCCATCATTTTTTTTTTCTTTATTTGAGGGCTTTATCGCTGAGCGATAACGTCACCCTGTAACATCAGCACAATCAACTTAACCTAAAAAGACTTTATCATTCTAACGTTAATACTTTAAAACAAAAAATGCCAGTTTGTACAGTATCCTAGCTTGTTCCGATAAAGGACAAGCCAGGATAGCATTACACTCTCCAATATCGCACTTATTAGTTAGACCAAGTAAATTAAATCGCAAAGCTTCATTCCGCACACACTCCATCAAAACATGTTGCACATCTTCGACCACTCCACATTCTTCACACTTAACCTTTTTCATGAGGAAACCAAACTTTTTTGATAGAATGTGACCAGAACGAAGTCGTAGTGCCATAACTAAATCTCTTCTGCTAAGCAGATTTTGATCAGTCCAATTATACACTGGGAGTTGTGGTTGGATAGTCGTTTCTCCATCATCATGAGACCATCTGAAAACAAGATAGTCGGGCTTCATATCGTATCCTTTTGGCATAGGCCAGATGCCAGAGGAATCTCTTTTGTATTCGCTCTAGTCGAAGGATGTGCGCGGAGTAATGTGGTCTCCAAATTGTGCTGCAGTATTCTAAGATACTACGAACGATACAGTTGTACACCAAGATCTTTGTACGACTGCGCTTAAAACCAGCAATATTCCTTACAACAAATCCCAGCCGTCTAGACAATAATCGTTCGACATCTTTGTCCGACATCACTAGATCCAATTACACCCCTTTCGTCAAAGTTGGTTAAAAGAGCCCGCATTTAAAACGGTTCTAAAGCGTAGTGCACACTGCGAGTGCATTGTTTTAATTATTTTTTGAGTTACTAAGAACAATAGACTGATTGTTCGGGCGCCCCGTGTAGTATTATAAAAAGGACTCTTTTATGTAAATCAATTTTGTATGAATTATTATTCGTTTTTTTTTTTGTTTTTTGTTTTATTCATGCGGGTGATGCACGTGTGGACTTGCCTTTCGAATTCGTGATGTGTTTTTTAAAATAGTTTAACGGCTTTATTAGTCATATTTATGTGTTCGAAATTCAATGAATTTTGATATACCATTGGTTCTTGGTTCTTCATTATAAGTTTAAGTACCTGTATATGCCTAAATACTTATAGCCCTAGGGCCACAATGGCTGCATGAAATCCAAGTCCATAGCTTAATCAGCCTATAATGTTCCCACTGCAGGGACACAGGTCTCCGCTCTTCGAGAGGGAGTGGGCTGATAGATGACACAAATGTCTTCCATTTTTTTTTGGTTCCGGGACATGTCGGTTTCCTCACGATGTTTTTCTTCACCGTTTTGACAGCAGTGGTGATGATATTATTTACACAAAGTAAAGCGCCTGTCAGGGTTCAAACCCACGACCTACAAACTCGTAAGTACCGTTACCACTGGGACATCACTGCACTCACAAAAATTCATAGTCAAAGTTTAATTCAATTAAATTGAAAACTCAGTATACTCGTACAAAATGTTCTTAAAAAGTATCCTGGCAATGATACGTCATGATATTTCTACTTATCGTAAACTTGAAAACACTTAAAAAAATCAAACACAAAAATCTAAAACGCAAAAAGTAACTGTTTCCGCCCGGGATCGAACCGGGGGCCTTGTGCGTGTGAAGCACACGTGATAACCGCTACACTACGGAAACTTGAATATACACTTGGAAATACCAGTACCATTCGTGAACGTAGTGGTTGCATATTATCACATAGTGACAAGAGGGTCATAAATTACTTATAAGTGGGTTGTAAATATGAACTATATTATTAGTATCATAACTCAAATGCAATAGGGGGCATCGGGAATATGTCGTAAAGTGTAGGGCTATTTATACATAGTTTCTGAAGTGCCGCGGAGCGTTTGATAAAATTACTAGAGATGCCTACAGATTTGCTCGATTTTTGCCGATTGAAACGTGTGAAAAAAAAAATCGAGTAGGTAAATATGTATGAAACTAGTGATGGAATCTATCGTTTTTGACGATCGATATTCAACACGTGATTTCTCGATTTTAAACTGGTTATTTATCGATCGTTAACAGGCGACAGTAACAAACGATAAAATCAAGCAAAACTGTAAAAAAAAAAAAAAAATCTTTTTGATCGTCAAAATAGGAGTTTAATCACAACGGCCGCGGCGCTAGGTACTCGTATATTATTTAGTTGAAGAGTTCCTGTGGCATAATTATCGAATTACAATAATGAAACAAAAACCGGCCAAGTGCGTGTCGGACCACGCACAATGAAAGGTTCCGTAGTAGGGATTAAGTTATCCTAATAACAAACTTAACATTGTAGTTGAAATCATGTTGTCCCAAACATTCCAACTGCAAATGTAAGTTTGTACGCACAATATTGAGAGATTTACCATGTTATTTCATAGACTTCTTATAGGTTTGCCTGTAATCTATAAGTAAATAACTATTATCTATATTTTTTTCAAAATTGTAGGCTCAGTAGTTTTGGAGATAAGGGGGAGAATGGTCAATTTTCTTCTATTTTCCGGTCCAGTAGATTCGGAGCAAATCGGCTGTGACAGACGGACAGACAGACACACGATCCTATAAGGGTTCCGTTTTTTCGTTTTGAGTTGGGCAGTCTTATCGCTTTTAGCGATAAGACCGCCCGTTATGTCACCCTATGTAAAATTTCAACATTTATATCTGTAACTTTTATGGTGTACATAATAAAGAGTATTCTATTCTATTCTATTCTACGGAACCCTAAAAATCGAGCAAATCTATAGGCACCTTTAGTTTATTGTCAGAATAGAATGGGGTCATTAGCTAAGTTTCTAATTGAACAAGTAATTTCTAATTCGGTGGCTAGTGTTCCAGGAATCAGTTGCTTCTTTGTGATATTATACGTACCTACCTAGGTATTTTCATATTGTTGATATTTATTTGCTATTTATTGCATCTTGTCCCGTACCTAGAATGGACGAGCCTACATATTAGAATTGTACATGAATGAAATAAATGTACCGACCGACCCAAGCGTGGTTTGACCAGACTCGATTGCTCTATTGAACCCAAACATTTACACAGCCCCTGGGGCCCAAGTCTGCTATTTTTATAAATTCAGTCATTCATGCCATTGACATTTTGCTAAAACTTCGTAATCTGTACCCTAATTTCGTAACGCAGCAATCGGAATGATTTTGAAGTATATTGCTAATCAATTGCTGCATACTCGTATGTTAGAAAAAATTGTCTGCTCAACAACGTAAATAACGCAATGAATGTTGTTGAACTGTCAAATTGAAACCGATTCCTACTGATAGTGTGTTACGCAATTAGCGCTCTGGTAAATTCATAATGGTCGATCATTGGTCGGTCAATGTTCTCGTAATATAATTGTGTTATTATAATGGCATTGTCGTATTGCCATTATTATAAAACCCATTAGTAGAAATGTCATTCATTTGTCATTATGTACGAGATTACCAATATATGCAATTTCTTTCAATGTAGTGTCAGTGGCCGACCATTGGACAGTCATAATGACGCCATTATAATAGTAGATTACCAAACTTGTTAAAATCAACAATTATGAAATCAATGATCGACCATTCTGACACTATTGTAATAGCAGACTTGAGGTGGAGCCTCATGCATGGAACTACAGACGCCATTGCTTATAAAAGAGTAGACCGGGGGGAGCGGTAATATAAATAATCGAACTCCATGATGTTTTGTAACCCTTAAAAAAACCCCAATCTGCATTTTCTCAACCTGTGAGTCGAACCCAGGAACTCTCGGTCGAGAGCCACGCTTGCAACAATTCCAACAGATCTCATTTTCAAAAGTCTTATTCGAATCGTAAAAAGATGGCTTATTTGAAAATCTGATGAGTCCTTATCATATTGATTTGGTCTTAAGTATTAATAAAAATATTAATGAGTTTAATTATATTACCTTCAGAACGTGATCAAAACAATGTCAGTCCACTCCGAAACCGGTTTGTTTTATGGCGTGATTGAAAACCAAGATTATTTTTATTACTTACCCTCTGGTACAGTCGCCAGCACAAGATACCACAAACTTTCAATTCTTTCAACTTTTTTTCTTTCAACAATTTTCTCATTCTATTTAGAACTTAACCTTCAACATTTTAAGGTATAAAATCATTTGGGGCATTTGACAGTTTGGTATATCCTGATTGTACCTTTTCGGTGTCTCAGCGCTCTAATTTCGTCAGATTCTAAATGAAAATCGCTCTAATTAAAACACTATACGTAGGTACCTATAACAAAACTAATTGCTTTAAACAAATTTGAATAATTTTATCGTAATCGTAAGTTACTGGGGTATCGTGTTACCCAGTAACTGGGTGGTGGAGGTCAGATTGGCAGTCGCTCCATGTAAAATACTGGTATTCAACTGCATCCGGTTAGACTGGACGCTGACCCCAACATGGCAGGCTGGGCAGATGATGATGTTTGAATAATTATTTATTCTTCGTCTAGTCGATGGCTCGACAGTGTATTACATTTTGTTGGAACTTCACCACTTCCACGCCATCATAGGTGGAAGAGGTAGTCAGAGCAGCAAAAAAAAACAAAAATCGTCTGTCATATCATGTAAATACTTTTTCCGACGGTAAAATTAAGCTTAGGTTTCCCTCATTTCGATATATGTGCACATTAGGCTCACACTGTATAACGATCAGACTGCAACTTTTAGACTAGAGAGCGAGGCATAGACAAGTGCTGATATTCTCGTCAAACGTTTAGGCGTCCATCGATAAGGTCCTTTCCTTACACACTGCTTTTTGCTCCTTTAGCTGGATTTAATCAACAGAAATCAGTCATACCTTTTCATTTAAATCCTCTGAAAAACTAACGGCTAAATTAAATGTAGACATATAGGTAAAGGGTGTTCCGTGTGGAGCCGGACGTAAAGAATATCACCATCCTATTTCTCCCCGTGGGTGTCGTAAAAGGCGACTAAGGGACTTACTAGAGAATGGGCAGCAGCGTTCTCTGTGTATTTTAACACCATACTGCGGTCGCCAACCCGCTTGCCAAGGCGATTATGGCAAACCCCCCTTTGGGAGAGGCCTATGTCCAGCAGTGGACGTCTTTCGGCTGAAATAATGATATAAAGGGTCAAACTAAATTAGCTAGCAAAACTCTAAACGAGAAAAAATAAAAATGAAAAAGATTTGATGATATTTTTTTGGGTCTACTAAGGAAAATTGAAGGGAAAATTGATGTACCTACCTAACTATAATTGTATGGAATTAATATTACCTCATAATGGTGACACTACACATCTATTAGCTGAGTATTATTTACATAATTATGTAAGTTGTATGTAAATAATATTACATATACACAAGTCCATAATCGTAGGAAATCAAGACACGTGTTAGATTGTGACAGTAAAATCATAACATTTCTTGTCAAAAAGAAAAAAAAACCGGTTTTCGACACAGTTCGACACCAGGGGGCCTACTCCGAAGCATTATTCCGATGTTCGGCCGTTTCCTTTTTACGGATGACCATGGCTGACTACGGCGAAAGAAAAAATAAAACGACGGTCAGAGATAAGTCAAAGTCGAAAACGTAACTTGAAGTCGGGTAAGGATTCAAAGTCAATTAAGGAAACTTTGGGCCGCAAGAAACGGCCGATACATTACGGATTATCGCTTCGGAGTAGGCCTCCTGGTCCAACTTCTTGATGGGGGCTACACTGTCCTCCCATACCTTTAACACTGTAATTTGAAAACATTGTAAAAGCCCATTATTTTTAAAAGAGTAACCGTGGAGTTTCTTGACGGCTCTTCTCCATAGGAAACGACCAATTGGAACCGTGTGCCTAGCTTCTGACGTTTCATAAGTGCCCATGTAGGTTTATGTGAAATAAAATATTTTGATTTGATGATTTGATTTGAGTTACTGAAAGCCTGAAACCATGATTTATTAAAAGTGAATAGTTTCCCTATCTGTGTAGAAATAATAGTGAGTGTCAAATATAATACATGAACAAAGCGTATATATTATTATATCAGAATCTAAGAAAGTGGAACGGAATTGTGAAAGGTGAAATCAGCACTATTCTAAGTTTTAACATAATTATCACTTTAAAAAACCGGCCAAGTGAGAGTCGGACTCGCGCACGAAAGGTTCCGTACCTATAAAAATGGCAAAAAATAACGTTTGTTGTATGGGTACTGGATGATAATGGATAATAGTTAAATTAAAATAAAACAAATATTTAAGGGAGGCTCCCTTAAATATTTGTTTTATTTTAATTTAACTATTTATTTTTAAAGTGAATATATAACTTGATATTCTGTGAATATTTCAAGCATCTACTACCTGTTGCCGTGATCAATATCGAGCAAAAACGAGCAAAAAAATCACGTTTGTTGTATGTGAGCCCCCTTAAATATTTATTTTATTCTGTTTTCTAGTATTTGTTGTTATAGCGGCAACAGAAATACATCATCTATGAAAATTTCAACTGTCTAACTATCACGGTTCATGAGATACAGCCTGGTGACAGACGGACAGACAGACGGACGGCGGAGCCTTAGTAATAGAGTTCCCGTTTTTACCCTTTGGGTACGGAACCCTAAAAATGAGTTAGGTTAAAATTACTCATTAGTCTTATAGGCTAGATTGTAATTAATTATTAAGACCTCGTTTCTTTTTTTATAAAGGATAATTAATAGAATGAACGAAAAACACTACTTCATCCATCCCTACTACAAAATTGTAAGCAAAATACGTAGGAAATCGAGTGTCAATCAAAGCGTTCATTCCGCACAATGATTGACGTATCCCACGTTCAACTGTCCGTGATTGACACGGTGGGCAGCACTGCCGTACACCGTGCTATTTGAAAAAATAATAGTTCAATTGAATGAGTGAATGACTGAAGAGTGTGGGGTGATGTCAGAGTAAGAGTGAGATTGTCATTTACAGATTGGTGTTAGGGAACCGTTTTCCTGACTTATTGACCCTTATCTGAACGAAAACTAAAAATCACAATATCTGATGATTCCAAAAAAAGTTGAAATAAATTTAACAAACTCTTAAACAATTCCCGTTGCCGACAACACGTCTCCCTACCTTACTTCAATCGCAACGATCTTAACATCGTCGACTTTATAGCATTTGACGCTTTCTTCGCTATTACTGGCGCCTAACTCTATGTGCCATGAATTTAAACTATTATTTACTACACAATCCAGTGATTTATGGTACCATTACACCAACACGTAAGGCGAAACGTGTGTAAATAAATATAATTATAATGGTGGGACGACAACTGGTCCACCTACCTGACTCTAATCGTGATAGTCTAAAATGTCAACGATTTTATGTGTGTCGAGATACTCCATGGTATGTACTGACGCTTTGTGGTTCGTGCTACGAATCTCTAAGTATAAAATAACATGTAAGTACTAGGCTGGACTTGAAATAAATCCTACCTGATGGCATTCGAACCTTGGAGCTTCATCTGACGATGGGTTGCACCGGAATCGTGAGATTAAAAGTAGAAGCAAAATTTACACAGAAGCGCAAATGGCTTAAGGGCGATGCGCTAGGGTAGCCCGCGAAATTCAAATTTTCTTGAGTTTTTTGCAATTTGCTGGTCAGTGACAGGTTGTATGTTGATCTAAATATGATTCGTGGCCGTAACAAATATGGCTTTACAGGATTATAGTCATTAGAATCGGCAATACAACTAACTCTCTTCGTAAAATCCAATTGAATGACTATTTCTGAAATAATCATTCAGTAGGATTTTTTGAACTTAGAGAAATGTAATGCTGATTCTATTGATTATAATTCTGTAAAGCCATGTTTGTTACGTCCGCGAATTATATTTAGATCAACATACGAGCTGTTACTGACCTGCAAATTGCAAAAAACGTAAGAAAATTTGAATTTCGCGGGCTGCCTTAGCGCATCCCCCTTAAGTAGAATCTCCCTAACATCTGCCTAGGCTTTTCTCAACTATGTTGGGGCGGCTTCCAGTCTAACCGGATGCAGCTGAACACCATTGTCTTACAGTGCCTATCTGACAACCCTTACTCGGTAACACGATGCACTTGGTAAGACCGGTTGTTAGACTTTCGGGCTTCTGACTACCCGTAACGAGTGTAACATGTTGATGGAAAAGTATTTATTGCTTTTCATCTATTTTTAACCGACTTCCAAAAAGAAGGAACGACGGGTTCGACTGTATTTTTTTTTTCAAATGTGTTCACTTAAATTTTCGTCAATAGTGGACAGATTATGAAAATTCTTTTTTTCCGCCATTATTTGGCCGTTATAGAAAAAATATCCCGAATGACGTGAAGAAACTGCGCAAATAAATACCTTATTTATTTCTAACTAGCTTTTGCCCGCGGCTTTGTCCGCGTGGATGTCGGAAAATATGCCACGGGAACGTACTACTGGGATTAAAAGTATCCTATGCGTTAATCCAGATTATAAACTATCTGTGTGCCAAATTTCATCCAAATCCGATCAGCCGTTTTTACGCAAATGCGGAACATACATCCAGAAAAACAGACTAACGGACAAAAATTCTAAAAACTATATTTTCGGCATCAGACTTATTCCCAAACTTCGTAATAATGACTTTTTTTTTAATATTCAACGTAGGTACAGTTTTAACTTCGTTTCTATTTTATTATACTACGTATAGGTATTGATTATTTCCAGAATGATTGGTTCTTTTTAGGGTTCCGTACCCAAATGGTAAAACGGGAACCCTATTACTAAGGCTCCGCCGTCTGTCTGTCTGTCTGTCCGTCTGTCACCAGGCTGTATCTCATGAACCGTGATAGTTAGACAGTTCAAATTTTCACAGATCATGTATTTCTGTTGCCGCTATAACAACAAATACTAAAAAAAATAAGTTCAAAAACTAAAACCCGACTACTGAAAAATCACGCTCTAAAAAGTATGAAACAAGAAAATATTCTCATCTGAAATTATTATGTACAAACTATTCAATATTTTATCGTCTATTAAATAAACAACTTACATGTAATATATTTTAATGTATTTAATACGTATTCATGGTGATGTTCAGAAGACAGCCGTGGTCGTATGCCACTTTGCCCTAAAGATTATGATCGCTTACTACTGTTAGAATGTGTTGTTTTGATAGGTTAGGTGGCATACGACCTCGGCTGTCTTCTGAACATCACCATGAATACGTATTAAATACATTAAAATGTATAACGTGTAAGTTGTTTATTTAAATAGACGATAAATATTGAATAGTTTGTACATAATAATTTCAGATGAGAATATTTTCTTGTTTCATACTTTTTAGAGCGTGATTTTTCAGTAGTCGGGTTTTAGTTTTTAAACTTATTTTTTATTTAATTTATTTTGGGGTTATAATTTCGTGATAAAGTATTTGCAGAGGCGCTTTACATTTTTTGTTTGGGTAGGTTCATACGAGTCCACCTCATTCAGTCATTCATTAGGTTTAATGTTTTATATGTTCCTGTGTAAGTTACCAAACATATACCATAGGTTTATGTTTCCAAACTTGAAAGACTTCTTAACCTTTCTAATTCCTGAAGAGATCGTGAGCAATGAGGATTTTTCAGCAATTTGTTATGATCCAAGGAACAAATAAATAATCCGTCTAAGGATCTGAGTCTGCTGAGGGTAACATAGGCCTGTCCCTTAGCGAATAGTGACTTCCCTAAATAAATTACCGCTATATAGGTTTAAATATATTTATTTCTCATAAGAACTTATGATTTTATAGAAATTATACCTAATTGTGGGGTGCATGCAAGCAAAGCCATCAGCAACAGCTGACAATATATATATTTTTGAAATGTGCTAATTAAGGCCTTTCATTTGATATCCAACACGGCATGAATAAACATTTTTTTGATTTTAGGCTTTGACTTTATGTCCGCTAGAGAGCGCCATATTAAATTTAATGTGACCTCACATAGCCTATAACCAGCGGACGATCAAGACGCTTCCAACAATACCTCATTTGTCAAATTATGACAAGCGGTTTAGAAGTAATGAGGGATAAGATGAACATACATACATACCGGTCAAAATCATAACCCTCCTTATTGCTTCGCCGTAGTCGGGTAAAAACTAAGGGGGCTCCCATACAACAAACGTGATTTTTTTTTTGCTCGTTTTTATAGATAATGGTACGGTTTTTTTTTTAGAATGATTTTGTTTTTATTAGAATGATTTGTTTTATTTGGCTTCGCTCTAAGGTAGCCCGCGAAATTATTATTTTTTACGTTTTTTGCGATTTACAGGTCAGTGTCAGGTTGTATGTTAATTAAAATATGATTCGCGGCCGATAAAGAATTATAATCATTAGAATGGCCGATTCTAATGATTATAATTCTGTAATACAACTGCTTAGAAAAAGCCTTAAATGTCAAGATTTCATGAAACAATAAGCAATATTGTTATACGATCTTAGAGAGTTATATTGATGATTTTTATGATTATAATTCTATAAATAAATATGCGAATCATCAACATACAACCTAATACTGACCAGCAAATTACAAAAAAAAACGTAAGAAAATTTGAATTTCGTGGGCTACCCTGACGCTTTCGCCTTAAATAGACACCAGTCTATCCTACATCCTAGTATAATCCGATTGTTTATGCTCCTCGCATTTATTCGATATAAATCGTTTTTCGACTCGAGTCACTCGATTGGTCCATCGACCATCAAAGCAGTGACAAGAACTTGAGACATTGTAGCCATATGTTACAAGCAGTCTGAACAACAACATGATGGGAATATAAATTACTATTTAAAAACCAACCAAGTGCGTGTCGGACCACGCACCAGGAAGGGTTCCGTAGTTGGGATGAATTTATCCCAAAAACAAACATAACATTGAAGTTGAAAAACATGTTCTCCCATACATCGTTATACGTCACGGTCAATTCTCCAATTGCAAATGTAAGTTGGTCGACTATTACTCTTTAACTTGTAAAGCCTACTTAGCTTTCCTTTTAATTTCGTTATTACAACATTATTTTTAGTATTGTATACGAAACCTAAATATAGTTTGTTCGGAATAAGGAACTGAATAAATAGTCCCAAAAATATTGAAGTGTGATGGAAAATGTTATCACCATTTAATTACTTACAATACAATCGCCGTGCGGTTAGGTACCTACTGCCAAATTATTATCAATGAGCGCAAGACGACCCTGGAGGCGCCGGGGCCGCTGCCGTTAGCATGTTTTTGTTCTGACAACCCGGTAACATAACAACCTTATAACTTTGTGATTTTGCATGATACAGTTTTGAAATTTTGTACATAGATTCTTTACATACACACGTGTTTCAGGTTTCGCATATACTAAAACTAATGTTGTATAATATCATAGGTACTACTGCCATGAATTCTTTCACATTATATCAAAAAAACCCCATTTATCTGGCAGGGGGACACATGACTCAAAAATTTGCACTATAAAGCTAAATCTTACGCTTGTAATCCCCGAAGGGTTAGGCAGAGGTGTAACTATAGTACACCTATCACATTTTGCCAGACCTGTTGCCATCAACCGAGCACAAACCCAGACTCCGGACTGCTACTGAGAAATTCCAGATTAAAATACCCAATAACACTTTGCTCCACCTGGAAATCGAACCCAGGGCCTCATAATCCAGAGCCTGCGTGCCGCAAAGCCGGACACACCGGTGTAAATCTCCCGCCTGCACTACGCCACTAAGGCGGAGGACATCGTGGAGTACGTGCGCCAGAAGACGAGGTACACGCCGAGGGTGCAGTTAGGTACTGGAGTCGCGCCGCAACGTCAAGTTTAAGGCATTTGTGGTGCGCGTGCCTAATTGATATCTGCCCCTCGTCATGGAAGAAGACTTTTGGCCGCAGGATGTGGTGGTCCGTCGCTTCCGCGGACAAGTACCACAGGGCAGCACGTAGTGAAGCTAGTGCAAAGTGAAGTTCTGCTAACATAGTCTTAAGTCATTTTATTAACACAAGTTTGGTTTTGTTTACAATAAAAATGTGTACGTTTAGGTTAAGGTATTTATCTATGGGCCTGTATTGCCTGAAAATAAATGAATTTATTATTATTATTATATTCAGTAGTAGTGCTTACGACCAGCGAGTGCATTAGACCAACGGGGTAGACCATTAATAATGCTGCCTTTTTTATGGAAATGTTGAGGAAAAGAGGAGATTTCAATTTTGACAGGTCAACAACATTCATTGCGTTACTTACGTTGTTGAGTAGACACATTTTTAGAACTTAAGGAGCAATGGATTAGCATTATACTTCAAAATCATAGAGATTGTGATTTATAGTGTGTTACGCAATTAGGGCTTCTGCAGACTGGCGCGATATCGTAGCACAATGTCTTTGTCGCGTCCGCGATCTCGCACCAGTTTGTACGAGCCTTTAGGCGTGACGGCACGGTTGGCGCAGTGGTTAAGCGATTGACTGCTGCGCTGCGTGTCGCGGGTTCGATTCCCGCACGGAACAAATATTTGTATGACCTATAAGTAGTTGTTCCGGGTCTGGCTGTTTGTGTATGTGAGTTTAAATGTTTGTAAACGCACCCACGATACAGGAGAAATTCCTAGTGTGGGGCAACGTTTTTTTAAAAAAACAAAAAAAAAAAAAAAAAGGGTGCGGCTTGACGCTATTAGACTGCGCAGGAGCCGTTTGGCCACACAAGCTGCTCTACAAATTAAATATTAAATAGCCATTAATGTCTCCAAAATACTGAACATTTTACAGGAAACTATTAAATTGATGTAGACATTTACGACACCCCATCAAAACGCGGGCGTTTCTGATCATCGCATGTTTTCTGATAATGTAGGATTTTAGTGTCATGTCGTTTATTTGTATTTATTTATTTGACATTCTGACTCGATTTGGAAACTGTAGGTATGTGTTTAATGTATTACTAGCGACCCGCCCCCTGCTTTGCATGTTTTTTACGACTTGACAAAACATTAAGATTTCTATTATGTTTCAGACTAGCACTTCGCCGGCGACTTCGTCCGTGTGGATTTCGTATCTTCACCTACAAAGTACGTCCGTTTAAAAGATAGTTTCCGAAAACTAAGGCGGTTAGCACACTGCACCGAATTACGCAGTGTAGCGCGGGAGTGCATGTTCTTACGTTGCTTGATAGAGAGTATCTCTCTTTGCATTGAAAACACGCGTACCCGTCCACCCGTTTGGCTGTAAAACCTGTGTAGACTGCGGACGGACACGTGAGTGACAGCAATAGAACTCCGTTTGGACCGTCAGGATATGGAACCCTAAAAATGGGTAATCCTTTCACCACAGCTTGAACATAGGACGTTGCCTATAAAATCTACCACAAGGACGCTAGGTATATATTTAAAAAGATTTTAGGCTCTTTGTACCACAAATATGTTGAGCACTAAACACATTTAGGTAATTACTAGCTGCGCCCCGCGGTTTCACCCGCGTAAGTCTCGATGTCGTGGGTATATCGGGATAAAAAGTAACCTAAGTCTTAATCCAGGGTGTCAGCTACCTCCATACAAAATTTTATCAAAATTGGTCCAGCCGTTTGAGCGTGAAGAAGTAACAAACATACACACACACACACACACTCACAAACTTTCGCCTTTTTAATATTAGTGTGATGTGATGTGATATAATATTATATAGTGTGATTTGTGGTGCAAGCGGCGGCCTAAATATATATTTTTCAGGGGAGTTGTAAAACTTCTTGGATTTGCTTGCGCTATAAAATAAAGCTATTATTTCTTTGAATTCATATCGTAGAGCTTCAAAGGCTATATTTTAAAATAAATAAATCATTGAACTCATAAACTGCTATGTGTTAATAGATGAAAAACTCGCTAGAACATTGTAATAAACAAGTAATAAAAACTATCTGGTCAACGCTGCCGCATAATTTACTATCACCCAAAAATGATTTTATAAACACTTCTATCCCTCTCGTTAAAACTCAATCATCCACTTTAGGTTGACCTTCTCTGCTTCCATAGTTCACTAACACCTTTTTCTATCAAAGGGTTGTTCGGACCATTTCAGCCGATGTATACTGTAAAAATCTCATCATGAAAACATAGGTGAAGTGAGCTGTCAATAGTGTCATTAATTACGTAGCATCAGTCGATGTGTTTTGAAAAATCTCAACGTGAGAAATTATATGAAGTGAGCTGTCAGTAGTGTCATTGCCTAGTATCAGCCGATGTGGTTTGTAAAAATCTCACCGTGAGAACTTACGTGAAGTGAGCTGTCAGTAGTGTCATTGCCTAGTATCAGCCGATGTGGTTTGTAAAAATCTCACCGTGAGAACTTACGTGAAGTGAGCTGTCAATAGTGTCATTCCCTAGCATCAGCCGATGTGATCTGTAAAAATCTCACCGTGAGAACTTAGGTGAAGTGAGCTGTCAATAGTGTCATTCCCTAGCATCAGCCGATGTGTTCTGTAAAAATCTCACCGTGAAAACAAAGGAGAATTGAGCTGTCAATAGTGTCATTCCCTAGCATCAGCCGATGTGTTTTGTAAAAAGCTCACCGTGAGAACTTAGGTGAAATGAGCTGTCAATAGTGTCATTCTTTAGCATCCAACTCACTCCAAGCTCACTTCACCACAGTGTTCACGGAATAGATCAGCCAAGGTCTAAATAAATTGGTCGTAAAACTAATTTGATCTCGCTTCTTATATTATTGTCCAACTTTAGAGCCGTGGTAAGTAATAAAAGATTTAAATAGAAAATAGATTTTAGAACCGTTTTACGACTCTGCACGGCCCTAACAGACGTTGCAGCGTATTTGGTTATGTGAAGTAGGTGAAAGTGAAGTGCTGTGTGTAATAAAGTTTATTTTGTACTAAATGGCAGTATGAGAATGCAACACATACGTTTTACTGTGTGGTAATTCCGTTTTACATGTACTTAAAGGCTGTCACGGATTTCAAAGATTTTTATTCTAGATTTTAGTTTACCTTCTATTTTAGCCTATTTTTTGCCAATCAATCAGCATCGCCATACAACGTGGCAATGCTGCCAGCCTTTTGGCCACTTTTCCTGTTGAAAGCGATGCGGACGATTTTTTTTATACCCTATGATTCTTTCCTCTCCTTGTTTCTAAACTTGTAAATATTATTATTATCATTTTAAGTTTGTTAGCGTATATATTAACCAAAAAAGGAGTACAAGTCATGAACATGATAAGGTAGAAAAAAATATTCTGGCAGTCATTTCGGAAAAAGTATATTCCAAAAAGATAAAATCTCACGAATATCGGTCCAGCGCTTTTTGACATTTACACCGAAATGCACGCTAACTTTATTAATGTACTGATGGCGTCAACGATAAAAGCCGTAAGTAATTCAAAAGAAATTCCAAATTCGATTTGTAACCGACTTTCGAATTCGCATCATAAATCGTCGCTTACCTAAAACAGGACGATTTCCATTCGATTTTACTCAGCTGATGCATTCGATTATGGAATTCGGTATCGTAAATCGTGGATGTGCCTCGGGTATCGAGTACTCGGATAATTTCCGAAGCAATTCGTTTGACAGGTGCCGCAAGCGATAGCATTACTCTGTTGCATGTCTTTATTCGGGCTTATTTCGCTGCTGACTATGATACTCGTACAGTATTTTTTGCTGCCAAAGGATGCATTATTTGTAAGAGTTTATTATGTTTTGTTCCTTTAATGCACGTCGTTTAAATGCGGTTCGATGTGTTTATTTGTACATGTTCAAATATAGCTTTTGTGACCGTATTTTAAACGTTGTTTGCACCTTTCTGTGGTGAACCAATAAGTAGTGAAAATGTATGGTTTTTGCAATTTACTTTAATATAGGGTGACCAATACCATTCAAGTAACGTAACATGTCTTCAATGTGTTCTTATAACGTTTTCTTTTACTATATTAGGTCGCTTATAAGCTTTTACTCTACTTAAGGCACTGACAGGAGGCAAATGATAAAAGTAGGCTTGTCTTAAACAAAAAATTTGGCAAATCTATATAGTTTGTGGTAGCTGAAATAATATATGTTATTCTTGTACATATTTTTCAGAACTTGGTTGTTATCAAAACACGTTTAGAAAAAAAATCTCGACACAAATTAACGGTAAACTAACCCTTTACTTTGAGTTTCAATCAAAAATATCTGTATTAAATATCAACGTACGATTGGCATTAAATTAATAACAAGAACGTCTTATTTGTATGCAGAACTTGGTTGTTTTTTTATTTTTGATTACCTAACTCATTTTTGAGTAAATAAATAATTGCTTCATATTTTGCAATAAATTACAAGCGTTGTGTCATCGCGCTTCTCTTTCTTTTGTATGCAGTCTGACAGTGACATCGGTTTACCTGTTGTTAGCGTCTTAAATACTGCGGAAGATAATAAGATCTTCAGCACAACTCAGACACGACTCAGTCTATATTTGTGAATGTTTCTGCTCTCATTTTCGACCTGAAAATCAATGTTCCCTATGACACCTTGATAACAGTATTGTGCGCACGCGGCACGACCACGTCGTGTTCGGGTGCAATCGGACGCGCTCGTGACAGTTCGTGTCATTACGCGCCTGTTCGGTCAGCTTCGTGCGCACCCGTTTTGGCGTTACGATGGTACGCGTAGAGTAGGGTTAGCAAAAAGAGGTTCGGAGGTATATAATTTAATTCAATCTCTCATTGGAATGATTCCTTCTCATTGGAAAGAAGACGCAGCGTCGCGTCGGTCTTTATAAGATGAACTGACGACCTGGTAAAATTATCAAGAATTTGCTGAATGTGGAAGGCACAGGACAGGGGGCTAAAATGGACGCTTTGGCAGAATCATAATATTATGAATCATATTAAAATTCGTAAAATGGTCACAAACTGACAATTCATAATAATTATGATCTGCGTACAATTCATATTCCCCAATTCATCTGTTTGACAGTTGTATGAAGATTCGTAAAATGACCCACAAATTATGAATTGCTTTAATGAAGTTTAATAATGTCAAATAGCAGCTGTCAAACAGATGAATTGCGGGATATGAAATGTACGCAGACCATAATATATTATGAATTGTAACTTTGTGACCATTTTACGAATTTTAATATGATTCATAATTATTATCCTATTATGATTCTGCCATAGCGTCCATTTAAGGCCCCCTGGTCAATATGGCAATGCTTGGTCAGAAGTCCAACAGAAGATATCTTATGGTCGAATTTTGACGGCGATCTGAGTGGACTGGTGGCTTGAAGGTAACCTTATTTTTTCATGGTTGTTCCTTTATTTGTAAGAATGCAAATGATACTGTGAAAAGACTACTTTAAGTAGCTTTTAGGACACTACCTCTGTAATTCCTGATGTTCTTTGATTCTTAGTTCCCTGCAAGAAAAGATTGGAAATAGAAAAAAAAAAACGTTTTCGTCAATTTCTTATCTAATTGTGAGAAAGCTTGAAATATAATAATTGAAACATTAAGTCTGTGTAACTATAAAAGTACAGTTTTCGTAGTGATAAACCATTCGTGTCAGTCTCAGCACCTGTTAATAGTTTCATCACTTTTGCGCTCTCGAAAATATAGCTTATTTTGCCGTTAATTTACTTAAGGAAGATATTATTGTATAATCATAAAATAAAACTCAACACGGATAGCTGAAGCCCAGTGTGTGATTTTTTAATTTCTTAATAAGGCTTTTTAAATAATAGGAAAAAAAACATTACCGACAGTGTTATAAAAAAAAAATAGGTTTTTTCAACATTATTCTCTGAGACTATTTGTAATATTTTGATAGTTCCTTTTGCTACCTTTTTGAGTTATTTATGTCTGCTTACATAAAATATTTTTAAAAACTAAATTTATGTTAATATATTGAAAAAAATGTTCCTAAATTCAACACGATATCGTCAATTTTGTGTGAAGAGGCAACGGAAATTATTTTTTACAATATTATGTACCAACATTTTCGTATAAAAAATTGCTTCATTTTGGAGAATAAGGAGTAAACTATATGTGGCAATTATTATTACATTTGGTTTAGTTTAATTTCGCCGCAAAATGTACCGAAAAACAAATTTTCGTCGAATTTGCGAATGCGTCGTTAATAATTATAGCTTTCTGACAGTTACGTCAATTTAAGTTTTCATACCGATAAAGATGTAAGATCTAATTCGCCAACCCTACCATCACCATCACATTCATTGACCATAACTGTCAAAATCGTGCACACGATTATTAACATTGTTGCATACGCATAGGGGAGGTAATTGCTTGCATATTTAACGTTGTTATTGTACCATTAGTTCGTGGATGTACTGGTTAATGTTTGTCTGAAATCGTTTTGATAAATTGCCGTATATAATGATATGTTAGACACGAACGGCGTGACCTTTTGGCTAAGATTGGGCCTACTATCGGCCTCCTGTAATTGTCGTTAGGTAATAACTAATTATGACATGCCCCTTTTCTGATATGTTTATTACTGGAGTATGTATAGTTTCTAGGCATCATAGTGTTTTGTCAAAGATACATTTTTAGGTTTCTGTACCTCAAAAGGTATTAAACGGAACCCTTATAGGATCACTCGTGTCTGTCTGTCCGTCTGTCACAGCTGATTTACACTGAATATACTTAACCGATAAGTTTAAATTTGGTACACATTTATTCATCTCTGCGACCCTAATACGAACGTGTAATGTATCATTTAAAAATAATTAGTTTTAAAGTTATTAAATAAATAAATGAAAATTTACCCTTTATCCCAGAAACTGCTGAGCCTAAAATTTCAAAAAAAATTAAAACAGAGTATAGTTCTATACTTATAGCGGAAAACCTATAAGAAGTCTATGGTCTTTAAAATATACCGTATTATTTTAAGACCATAGTCACTCAATATTATGCGTACTGACTTACATTTGCAGATGGAATGTATGGGAGAACACGTTTCTCAACTAAAATGTTAAGTTTGTTCTTGGGATAAATATTCATTCCAACTACAGAACCCTTCACTGTACGTGGTCCAACACGCACTTGGCCGATCTTTTTTTTTGTAATAATTATACATACAAATCATCTAAATTAAAGTATACTGCCTGACAACAAACCGGTAAAAACTAATTTAAAAAAGTTTTGAAATAATTTAAGATACTTAATTATTGACCCGGGAATTAACCTAGAACCAAACAGTCGAAAGCTCAGTTGCTGACCATAGGTACAACAACAGAGCTCTTACCACTACCAGGCAGATGAGGTGGTACTGCCATATTTTTTACTACTTAAGATATATAAGACACCTGTCCTCATAAACCTAGAAAAATCGCATAATCAGCGTAGGTAGTGAGAAGACATAAAAATTATATCAAAAATGATTTACATGAAAATAGAGTTTTATGTCGTTTTTTATTCATTCACCATTTTGTAAAGTCGGGGTGGACTATACTCGTAAAACTTAATATTATTAGACTTTTAGCATTTTATAGTTTTGGCTTAAAGTAGCTGGTCACACGGATTTTATAGTATTTGAGTTGTTACTTGTGCTGATTTATTACGCACGATATAAGATAGGATTAGTTTTTATGTGCAGATTCGGACTTATACCTATTTGAATCTTGATGCAGAAGTAATATATTTTTAAGCTTTAATGAAATTAAATTGTTTATTTTCTAAATAGAAAATCGGAATCACTTTTAGGTATACGTCATATAAAAAAATAAGCTAGATGGAGTCGACATTTCCTATCTGACTACCCGTGAGAAGAAATGGCGAAACAAACTCAGGGGTCAGTTTGCAGTTCAGGCATAATTTATTTTTGTTTTCGTAGTAATTATATCAAGTACTATTTGTTTTAGTTTGAGATAAGTGCATTCTCTTTAAGGCTCTTACAGACTCAAGCGATATCGTGGGCGTGACAGGCACCGACAAAGAACTTGTGCTACTAGTGTTGCGTCGCGCCCCCGATACCAGTCTGTACGAGCCTTTATTCTCTTCCTGTCTCCTTCTTTGTGTTTTTTAACTTGAATATTGTATAGTCACTGTCTTTCGTTAATCTGGGTAATTTGTGGAAACGTCATGGATTGTACCTACATTTAACCACTTCCAATGCAATCTTAGATGTAATAATATATAATGTACAATAAAGTTTTTTTTCCCAAAAAAAAAAAAAAAATCTTAGGCAAATCAACATTATAATAGTAACTAGCTGTTAAAAAACTTATAAAAACTAAAAGCATTTATCTAATCCATGTAGTTACAACTTTATTTATTTATTTTATTATTCATGTACATACAGAAAAATACATAGATATACGACATGTATTACATTTGAGTACAAAGGCACTGCTTATTTCTTAAGAAATTTCTTCCAGAAGACCTGTGGAAGGAGAAATGTAGACAATAGATGTTGAGAGGATGAGAGAAAGGCGACTAACAAAGGGTATTTATAAAGCAGAGGTGAGTGGAAACGCCGGGAAACCCTACGAGACCGGGGTGGGACGCCCTAGGAGGACATATAGTGACCTAATTGGTGATGTTCTTCAGGCTCTTCTCCATAGGAAACAACCAATTGGAACCGTGCACCTAGCTTCTGACGTTTCGTAAGTGCCCATGTAGGTTTATGTAAAATAAAATATTTTGATTTAAGAAAGTTCAGGTGCGTAGTAATCGCAACCGGCGTACTTGTATGACCAGATGTATGGACGATGTATGTAAACGAAGCAAACGGAGTATGTAAGGAGCGTAGCAGGTTGCTATCTATAGTTGCTGCCTACCCCCATGGGAAATAGGCGTGAGTTTATGTATGTATATACTCACAGTTAAGGCGCTGACAAGAGGCAAAGGATAAAAGTAGGCTTGTCTTAATAAAAAAAAAAACTGTGAAATCTTTATAGTTTGTGGTAGCGGAAAAAATAATGTTACTGATCATATTTCTCAGAACTTGGTTGTTACCAAAACACGTTTAGAAAAAAAAATCTCGAGACAAATTAACGGTAAACAAACCATTTACTTTGAGTTTCAATCCAAAATATCTGTATTAAATATCAACGTACGGTTGGTATTTAAATAATATCAAGAACGTCTTATTTGTATGCAGAACTTGGTTATTTTTTATTTTCGATTACTCAACTAATTTTTCAGTAAATAGATAATTGCTTCATATTTTGCAATAAATTACAAGCGTTGTGTCATCGCGCTTCTCTTTCTTTTGTATGCAGTCTGACAGTGACCGCGGTTTAGCTGTTGTCAGCGTCAAAGGTAGTTTTTTAATAACAAATGCTATCTTTCTGATATTTTATATAATGACTATTTATTTTGAGTAAAATATACCCCGTTGTGTTCCACAACTAATGTGTTAAAATAATGCATGAATAAAAGCATTCCCAGGTTAAGTTAACTGTAACCTTTTATTTTCAAATTAATTTACTTGGCTGAACTTTTACAAGCGTGGAAATATTGAACCTTTTGTTTCTACTATATTCTCAGATCATCTAGTTGTAGTTTATTCCCATATCTTATTATCTTGTAGGCAATGTAACAGATAAAGAACTTAGTTAGATATGACAAATTACATTAACTTCACCGTGTTTTTAGCAGGGACCATTTTGGTTACCCATTGAAAGGGTTTTCGATAGAGTTTTTCTAAGTGGTTAATCAAAAACCCATACGATATAGGTAACCCTTTTGAACGGCTTAAATTAAGTTTTGGTTACCCGTTGAAAGGGTTTTGAACCCAAAAGGAAGGAAGGGTTTTGAGGGGTAATTTAAAATGGCTTAAACTAAGCCGTTCAATAGGGTTACCCACACCGTATGGGTTTTCGATTAACTGCTTAGAAAAACCCTATCGAAAACCCTTTCCATTGAAAGTATAATTGATAGGGTTTTTCTAAAATGGTAACCAAAATGGTCCCTGTAGAATAGAGATAGAATTGTTCATGCTCCGCGTGGCGGGCGGACATCGAAATAACACAATATTATGTTTTTTTCATGTCACTGGGTTTCAAGTAGGTATAGAACCGATTGAATGGGTTATCATGTAACCCTTTCACTGGGTTTCTGGTATAAAACCCATTCAATGTGTTACATCATGATAAAGGTAACCCATTCAATGGGTTACCCCTTCGAAAGGCTTAACTCTTAACCGGGGTTGTACGGTCCCTGGTTTTTATTCTATGCGTTCTGATTGGTCAAGTACACATGTATGGAAGTCATAAGTTGACTAAAATTGACAGCTCAAATATACAATGTCCGTTCCTTTCTTGGTTATAATAACACCAGCCGATTATTGTCCCAGGACGAAGGTTCTTCTAATACACAGAAGACACGAGCATTGATCACCACGCTTGGTCAAAATGGGTTGGCGATTTCAGACTTAGAGACTTTATATTTACTCACAGACATTCAATTATTTACTTAAGAACAGACGGGACATTGCGAACAAAATCGTTATTCGATACATTAGTCCTAGTGGGCAAAAGTCGCTCAGTCTAGTGTGGTACGCCTGCATGTCAAGTCGCATTCGTGTCCACCAAAATAAAATAATTTCCGAAGTATAATTATGCCTAATTATGCTATATGGTATTGCAAATCTCGTAGTGATGTCGTTACGGTTTATTTTCGTTAGTATTTTGTAATTTACCCAGAATTTAGATAAAATAAATAATTTTCTTAGATGTTTCAAACTTTAGGACGGTTCGTAATCAAAGGTTATTGTCGCTAAAAGTGGCACCGTGTCAAACTTAGCTTTTATTGAATTTTGCTATATTACGCTAGATGGCGCCACTGAGACAAGGGATCACAATTTTTCTATGACATTACTTTTGATAGCCTCTCTATAGTAGGATCTATCTTAAATCTCTTTGTATTTACTATATGAATCCAGGTTTCTTCACGATTTTAATCTTCACCAATGTCAGTTATTTTCAAGATAAATAAATTTAGTTCGTTACCTTCCAAATAGTCAATCAACTCAGCCTATCGCAGTTCACTGCTGAACATAGGTCTCTCCCAAGCTCCGCCACAACACCCTGTCTTCAACCTTCCGCATCCAGTCTGCCCCAGCCACCTTTTTAAGGTCATCGGTCAATCTAGCTGGGGAGCGTTCCACACTACGCTTACCGTTACGCGGTCTTCACTCCAGGGGGTCTACTCCGAGCGGGCCGGGGCTGCTTTGAAGCGGCTCCTGCCCAATCTAGGGGGTCCAAACGCCTCCTGCCGGAGGCTCTACGCGGGGATCGTGCGGTCCATGGCCCTTTACGGGGCACCGGTGTGGGCGCGTTCTTTAAGGCTGCGACCAGCCCAGCGGTTAAACGCGTCCCAAAGGGTCATGGCCATCAGGCTGGTACGGGGTTACCGCACGGTCTCCCGTGAGGTGGCGAGCCTCCTTGCCAGACTGCCGCCATGGGATCTGGAGGCAAAAGTCCTCGCGCACATCTGGGATTGGCGCGAGGAGGCGAAACGCCGGGGTGAAACTCCGCTGCCGCGAGAAATCACGGCTTAGCGGACAGAGCTCCGGCGGGATCTCATGGCGACATGGAGAGTGCGATTGTCGCAACCCAGCGCTGGGCACGCCACAATTGTGGCGATAAGTCCCCTCTTTGAGGAGTGGCTAGAGAGGCGCCACGGCGTCCTCACCTTCCGCCTGACCCAGGTCCTCACCGGACACGGTTGTTTCGGGAGGTTCCTGTTCAGGATAAAGCGGGAGGAAACGCCCGGGTGTCACCACTGTGTGGAGCGCCCGGAGGATACGGTGGAGCATACGGTGGAGGCCTGCCCGGCTTGGGCGGAGCACCGCCGTGTCCTCACGGAGGCGATTGGCGGCGGCGATCTCTCACGTCCGGGCCTGGTTCAGGCCATGGTTCGGAGCGAGAGTGCATGGGAGGCCGTCACCTCCTTCTGCGAAGCAGTAATGCTCGCGAAGGAGGAGGCGGAACGCATGAGGGTGAGGCAAGATTCGCGCCCTTAGTCGCCGCAGGAGACGCCCCGGGCGTCGGCAGTCGCTAGCCGATTTCCGGCCACCGTGACCGTGGGCCTGCGGACGGTGAGCGATGGGTAGCTCGCCGTCCGATAAGGACCAGGCCCGGGTCGACGGCGCGTTGTGTTCCACGCGCGCCTCAAAGAGATGTCAGCACCAACTGACGGGGTCCAGTAGGACCAATGCCTGCCAGGGTTGCGAGTTTGTCCGAAAGGGATATCGTGGCCTGGCACACAGGCAACGGAAGGAACACGGGTGGGTTTTAGTCAGTAAAAGTCTGACACGCCCTCCCGCTCCGCCCATAGCGGGAGAAGTTATTTGATAATTTCCCACCCAAAAAAAAAAAAAAAGGGGTCTACTCCGAAGCGATAATCTGAAGTATCGTGTATCATATCCGAAGTGCGGCCGTTTCTTGACTTCCAAAGTTTCCTTTTTGACTTTAAGTCCTCACCCGAGCTCAAGTCACATTTTTGACTTTGATTTATCTCTTTGACTGTTTTTAATTTTTTTTTCTTTAGCCGTAGTTAGCTATAGTCAGCCGTAGTCAGGAAACGGCTGAACATTCGGCCAATAATTTGGATTTATCTTCGAAGTAGACCCTCAGGACTCGTCTGCTCCACTGGTCATCGGTCCTTCGACAAACACGGCCAGCCCACTGCCACTTCAGCTTGCTTACTCTGCAAGCTATGTCGGTAACTCCGGTCCTTTCCAGATAATTTCGTTTCTGATTTTATCCTTGAAAGAACTCCGAGCATCGCTCCACAGCGCTCCAAATAGTAGTTACCTCTTATCTAATCTGTTAGATCTACCCAAATCAGGTGATTTCGGCACACAATACAATTCGTTTCCTTTCCTACGGTATAATTATATCGTGATGTACTTGAATACGATATACGATGGATGCTAATGTGTAAACATTCGTGGATTGGTATATTCGTCATTGCGTGTAATGTTCAGTGGCTTGCAGGGATATATAGGTGGGCTAGATGGGGTCGGAGTGTGGTTGGGAGGTGAATTCGAGCGTGATCGGATGAGAAGGTGGAGGTTTGGTGTAGATAAAAACCTAGTTAATGCATTTTTAAATGGCTGCCATTCAAGGGCCCATCAGTTAAGCGTAAGCAATTAAAATGTCCAAGGTAACAATGTAATGTATATAATATTAAAGCTAGAGTCAAGGCTTTATAGCATCATTTGGACTGCATTGTTGGTAAAGTGGTCGCAATCGATGCTAAGCTAAGCTGAGCATGAGGTCATGGGTTCGATTCCCAGGTCTGGCAGTGGTATTGAGTATTTCCATCTGGATTTTTTCAGTAGCAGCCGTCTGTCTGGATTTGTGCCCGTTGATGGCAATAGGCTCGACCTTTATTCTAAGGGATTTAAACATAACTAGTGAAATGTAGGTGTATTATTAGGTGCACCTCGGCTTAGCCCTTCGGGGCAATACAGCCGTGATATTTTCTAATGTAATCATAGTAAATTATAGAATAACAGATGATTATGGATTAAGGACAATTATGCCAAAAATAACACAGCCACGTCTAGTAACTCTACACCATAGTTATAGTAGAGGCAGCGACCCGCGATAGAGTCATTTCCTGATGGTGATGTCGCAATACAATGTTCCATGTCAGTATATCGAAAGTTTTGACATCTTTATTAGTTATATAAAATTAATGTCTTCGCAGGTAATATTATTATTTTTATACCTCTCATTATGGCGATGTATGTGGGAACAACGTTCTTGTGAAATGGATGGATTTATTATTTTTTGTCGAGATTGTGAATGGATATTTTTCGGAAAGTGTGCTTTATCGTTGATTCCATCTTGCTGCTTAACATAAGCAGATGACCTAATGGTCAAATGCAAGCCTAATAAGGTAACCTATTAATTAGATTTTATTCGTTTTCTTAGAACCATTTGTTTTTATGATAAAAACGTTTTAGTAACGACACATTAGTAAATTATAATAGAATATCAGTGGTGCTTTGTTGATCTCATCTGGTTTTACTGTGATTTAGCTAAAATATTTGGTGGTTTCCGACGGTTCTTACATGAAAACTAATACTTAAAAAATATTGTAAAACATTTTTAAAAGAGTAACGGTGGAGTTTCTTGTCCATTCTTCTCCATACGAAACTACCCTTGAAGGGGCAATTATAATCAATTCTATTTTATTGTAAATTTTGACGTTCAAAAGTGCTATTTATGTGCCTATGTGAAATAAATTATTTGACTTTGACAAAAATGTTATAAGTTTTATTTTCAAACGAGAAATACACAAGTAAAAGTCTTTTTTTCGGTCTGTCTTTTTCTGGAGTTCGGGATGGCCCAGCACTTATAATGCGTAATACTGTCCATCACAATCTGTAGGACTTTGAAGGACTCTTAATACATTGCTTCGTATGTTTGGAAAAATCTTCTGATCAACAACGTAAATAACACAATACTGTTGAATTGTCAAAATGAATGCATTGGGATTGTGAGTGGTTTTACGCAATAGGGTATTCCCGTGACCCAAGGGCTGGCTTTTACCTTGGCCAGAGGCTAAGCATTGCCATACAACGTGGCAATGCCGCCAGTCTCTTGGGTACATACCAGTCGACAGTGATGTGGATGAATTTTTCGACGCCATATTTTAGTTTGTGAATAGTTTTAGATAGGATATAATTTTATTATTTTTATTAATGAATTAAGTAGGTTTTTTATGTACCTATTATTTTATAAACTGGTAAATTAATAGGGTATTTGATTATTATCAACTTTATGATGAATTAATATTTATTTTTATGTTACAAAAAAAGACGCATAGTACATGTGTGAGTACTATGTACCTACTATAACACTACCATTTACTGGGTACGTCTTTTATTGATTAGAATGTACCCTGGCGGTTGGGAGTATGTCATGCTCCCTCTAATTTCTCGCTGATGGTAGGGCGTGTGTTGGATCATTTAGCTCCCGTCACAATGGTTGAGCTAATCTATGCGTCATGTTCGTGAACGATTGCCGTCAGTAGGGACTGGTCATCTCTTAGCTGCCATGGCTTATTTTAATATAATTAAATTTTTGGATTGTTTTTTTTTATTTATCACAGACTCTTTTGACGTTCTGCATCGTTCTCACATGTTTAATTTCAACATGAATGATGTAACCAATATTTTGTAACCGTATATATTTTAAAAGAGTCTCCGTGGAGTTTCTTGCCCGTTTTTCTCATTAGGTACCTATTACGCTTTGGAATGGGCAACTAGCTTCATTTTTCTGGCTGACCGACCCCTTGACAACTCAAAATTGCCTGTAATTGGTTTATTTGAAATAAAAGCTCTGAGTTTGACAATTTGTGAAAAAAAAAAACGGTGGAAAAATGAAGAAGTTACGCGCTTTTGAAATTATTCTTATATCCTTGTCACGCACAACGATCATTGTACTGTATTGCGCTAAGTTACTATGGCGCTTCTTTGGTTTGATGGCAGATGCTAGTAGTACTGTCTCTGTCTAGCACAGACTTTAAAACGCATAATTATAACTTCTCAATTTTTAGGTTTCGAAAAATCTATCAAATACCCGATTACCCCGTAATAGGTATACCTACGTGACTACCCTAGCCCTAAAATCTCTTGGGGGTCCTTATAATCCAGTTGAAGATAAGTTAACCAGATTGCGTGTCGTATATCTTAGAGTTCAGTAACTGATATCTAACCAGTTTTACTCATGCCATAGTAATCTATGAGTACTATATAGTAATGTTATTTACTTCTTGGCTTCATTAATGCTACGATTGCATTATCTTGAATGAAATACAGTATGACTTCCTGTCCTATGTTCCTTTTCCTTTAGTTAACGAAGGACATATTTACTTGGTTTTAAATGCTATGGCTTGAATAATTTACAACGCTGCAAAAGAGCTAAAGGGCATTGTATAATTTTCAGGAAGGTATAAAATAAATTGGACATGGTGGTCCATGGAGATAATAAAATGGCAAGCATGTATCGGTCCATGTATTATCATGTAACATAAGATAATATATGTGAGTAGGTAAGTAATAAATCACTAATTAACTTTTTTTTAATTTGTATACCCCTTAAGCGTTAAGTCACTCAGAACATAATATTAATATTCATAGTATGAATATTAATATTATGTTCTAACGAAGTCACTCAGAACATAATATTAATATTCATAGTATGAATATTAATATTATGTTCTGAGTGACTTCGTTAAAAGATTAATTTAAATAATAATTAAGACTGCCTCGTTGGTCTAGTGGGCGCAAGTTCTACTGCTAAGCATGAGGATCTGGGTTCGATTCCCAGGTCGGGCAAAGTGTTTTTGGGATTTTCTAATAGGTATTTCTCGGTAGCAACTCGGAGTCTAGATTTGTGCCCGGTTGATGGCAATAGGCTCGGAAATTAAATATAACTGGCAAAATGTGTGCGTACTATGAGTACACCTCTGCCTAACCCTTCAGGGATTACAGGCGTGATATTATGTTAAAATTTAAAAAATAAATGTTAACATAATAAAAGCAAAACCTTTTTTTTATCTGAAACGTTCACATATACTGCGCTATACCAACAGAGCAAACGAGGATGTGGCCGGTAGGAGCGATGCCTAATTCCGTCTAATTTCATCCTATAACCGTGACAAAGTTATTGTTGCAGCTGTCAGAGTGATACCACACCACATACATTAAATGATATGGTGTAATAATATATTGGTTATACGTGAAATGTTTTATACATGATGCTATAGAGGCATGAGGAACAGGGTGTAAAGTTCACTCATCCTCAATAGAAAAGGGAGGAACTTCCAACCAGACGAGTGTTGTGTTTGGTGGGCAACTGCCCTGTTGATGTCGGGACGGGACGTTGGTTGTTTATATGCTAGTTTCGCGGTAAACTCTGCTTGCGCGATGCAGGATTTTGCGTGACGTCAGTTTGACGCGTAGTTCACATGTGGCGATGTTGATGCCGCTACAATGCGTATGAAAAGTGATTCCAAAGCAACGATGTGTGTAATTTACAATATTGGTGCATATCAGTGCGAATATTTCAGAGGAGCTCGTGGCTAAGTAATAACAGCCGCACGGGACGCTCCAACAGGTTAAGCTACGGCGGGGTTGGTCCGTGGATGGGTGACCAAGACTCCTCTGTGCCTCGGAAAGCACGTTAAGCTGTTAGTCTCAGCTGTCATTCGTGCATCTTTGACAGTCGTTTCGGGTCGTCAGAAACCAGAAAGTTGGACAACCAGTCTTAACAAGGGGTATCGTATTGCCCAGTTACTGGGTTGTGGAGTCGCTCCATGTAAAATACTGGTATTCAGCTGCATACGGTTAGACTGGAAGCTGAACCCAACAAAGTTGGGAAACGTCTAGGCAGATGATAAATAAAGTGAAATGTTTTATACATGATGCGTATGAAAAGCTTTAGTGATTCCAAAGCAACTATGTGTGTAGTTTACAATATTGGTACATATCAGTGAGAATATTTTTCAAACTATTGAGAGTAACTCCATGTTATTTTACGCACCTATTGCTGTCACTCTGTAGGGCAAAGGGCTCTTCCAATTCAGAGAAGGTATATGAGCATTGATCACAACACATATTAATTATAAGTCCTGGCTTCCTCACGATGTTTTCTTTCACCGAATTCTACCTATGTTCGGTCAATATACAACGTGGAGAATCTTCTTGGTTATCGTTAATTTCAAAGTTATGTCCGATAGAATGTCGTTTAATTCAATATTCCAATCCGTGGCATCCGGAAAGTGCTATCTCTATTGATCACATATTAAAATACATTTTCAGCCCCCATCTCGAAAAGAGTATTTTTGCTCTTCGGTATCTGAGTGCAAAAACCGTTTTTATCCGCTAGAGGATAAAGTAAATTGAACTTAGAACATCGTGTGCACTAAGTTTGTGAATTCAAAACATCATTAAACCTATTTACTTCTCCATCCATGGTGCCGAATTCATCATACAACCTTTTTAATTTGTTAAAAACTCAGACTCGGAACCTCCTTGGTGTACTTTTTTTAATTTGCTTTGCGCACGCCATTTTATTTTCACGTCATATTGTTAAAACCATAAGTTAAAAACAAGAAACTTCAAAACAAATGAAAAACCTAAAATGAGTGGTTCTAGCGACGAGGAAGTTTATTTGACGCCAACAGAATTGACTGAAACTGTTAATAATGCGCAAAGGAGCTTTGTCCCTCAACAATCACGCGAGAAAAATTTGAAACAGTACGATATGTTTAGCACGTGGCGACTAGCTAAAGGAGCCACGTGTGTCACTAACACCAACATTACAGTACGTAACAAAAATATTTCACTCAACTTAAGTAACTGTAGCAACGGTACTTTCAATTCTTCTTAATTACACCTCAGTATTATTTGTTATAATTTTAAGATTATTCTGTAATACTTACCTATCCTATCATAATGTAGTAGTTATACCTAAACTGAAATAAAAGTATCTTGTGATTGTAAATGTTTTTTTTTTTGCATTAAGTCATTTCCTCGTTGAGGTGGGATGAAAAGTTACGTGTTGCACTCGAGTGCAAAGATTTTTCACCTCGTGCTCTTTTGATTCCTCGCTAACGCTCAGGATTCAAATTTTGAATCCTTCGCTAGCTCGGTCATCAAAATTGAGCACGCGGTTAAAAAGCAACTTTTCACTCTTGTATAACAAATAACTATTTTAGCTCTGCACCGATTTTTGTGTCTTAGCTTTTAAATAAAGATGTTGTTTAAAAATATATGTAGATAACTTTAGGAGTGTGTTTGTCTCTTTATTGTACTTTCATTTTCCAAATATTTCGAGTCGGGTCTCCTCAGGTTTACTCTCGTCAAGACAATCGTCTTGACGAGAGTACAATATGACAATAAATTCAACTGCGTATATCTAATGACGTTCGCAGTCTGCACACGAAAATCAAATATATCCAATAGTTTAGTCGCTATAGCTATATTTATTTTCGTATTGTTGTCTTCACATTGCATAATTAAATTAAAAAGATTCAGATATATCCTGGTTTCTTGGGTTAGTAATAGGCATGGTCTAGACTTCAAGTCAGAGACTTTTAATGGTTTTTCAACCTTACGGTATGTTCAACCCACAGAAAAGATAAAACCTCTTTTATCCGTTCTGTGGTTAAGCCCATTGTCAGACCTTTTAGCCTCTGCAAAACCTAAATGGCATATATATTATTCATATGACTCTACGTTCTGTTGTGTACGGAAGGTTCTAAACCAGAATCTATATAGTATAATTCACAGTTACCTACCTCATTAACTAAGACCATCTCATTAAGGCTCGTACAGTCTGGCGCGATATCGCGGGCGTGACAGGCAGCGCGATAACACTTGCCATGAAGTTTTCATAGAAATTGTGCTACTAGACTCGCGTCGCGCCTGTCTGCGGGAACATTTACAGCCAACTTTTTTAAGGGAACAATGTAGTGGAGCTACATTGTTCCATAAAAAATGTACCCAAAATATAAACAGAACGTAAATTGGTCGAAAACGGTAGATAAGGTATTCTAATGTCCGAAATGTAACGCTTTGTGTCCGTGGGTCGTGGTGCGTGACGTCATTGTATCACCCTTTATACTGGGTCTAGTGGACTGAGCACATACACGGAACTAGGAAAGGAATTTTTTAATAGTAAAATATGAGGAAGAAACACCCGCCATCTTATCTCTTCACTACAGTTGACTGGTGGAGAATGCCTAAGGCAAATGACAAAAGTAGGTTTGTCTTAAACAAAAAAAATCCAAATCTATATAATTTGTGGTAGCAGAAAAAAAAATATCTTTCTTGAACACATTTCTCAGAACTTGGCTGTTACCAAAACACGTTTAAAAAAACAAATCTCGATACAAATTAACGGTAAACTAACCCTTTACTTTGAGTTTTAATCTTAAATATCTGTATTAAATATCAACGTAAGGTTGGTATTTAATTAATAACAATAACGTCTGATTTGTACGCAGAACTTGGTTGTTTTTTTATTTTCGATTACTGTACTCATTTTTGAGTAAATAGATAATTGCTTCATATTTTGCAAAAAAAATAAAAATAAAAGAAGCAAAAATAAGAAAGAAAAATTGGTTTATTGCCACAGAAACACGTGCTTATAAAAAAGCTAATTTAGCTCGAATAAATAATACCTAGTCAGTACCTAAAACGCATTCACCAAAAGATCTCTTAATAATGTCTTCATATAAATTGAACTATCAAGATTCGAGAACCGCCAAATTAGTAAAACTTAGTAGATACTTTTCTACATTATACTTCTTAATTTTCCTACTACGCTTATCCCTTTGCTTTCCTATGCGCACACGCAGCCTATTGTCCAATTTTATTGGTCAAAATGTAATTTACACATAGATCTTATCAGTTAACTGTGATACCATGAAACAACCTGCTTAGGCCATCTAATTATAATATCGTTAACCTTTGGTTAACTATCAGACGTTAATGGGTTTCATTAAAAAGTACGGTTTAAAACTTTGAACCTCCATAGCATGAGGGATTAATTAGATAATAACGGAATATTTAATTGAAGATTTTTGTGGATGAGAAATGAGGTGTACTAGCTACAGGTTACATAGTGATTCTTGACGAATGGTAACTAACTTTTGATGCTTAACTTTGTATCATTTACTTACGCATTATGACTATACCCAGATCGCTTTAGCGTGGCAACAACGGCCATTGACCCACCTACATTTTCTAGCATTATTTTTATTCAAAAACTGGAATAAAGTCCGTTAATGTCCTGAATCAATATCTATCGTGATGTTCAACATGTTCCAATAACGAAAAAATATACATAGTTTATTGTTTGGGTTACTACGGAGAGATATTAGGGAGAGGGCAATGACCGCTATTGCCATGCTAAAGCAACTCGGGTATATCTAGGATTAGATATTAAAAAAACTGTTGTTTTTTTTTGTAAAAGATTTTTATTTTTTCTTTTTAGTGGGTCAGTTTGTAATTTATCAAAGTTACAACAGCCGAATGTCAACTACTTCTAACCTTTTACAAAATATTGCTTTTCCCGATGCAGGGACGTTAATTGTTCATCAGTTCCACTTCATCAAATTTTGCTTTTCAAGAGGAAATGAATGAGATGGGTACTACATAAAACACCCAAATCGCTATAGGTGTGCCTATAAAATTTGAGGATTTCCTTCGATTTCCATGGGTTCCTCTCATCGATTCTGACTTGGACAATGGGATCACCTCGGATACATACCCTTTCAAACGAAAAAAATATTTTGAAGATCGGCCTACAATTGACGAAGAAATCGGTGAGCATACATTAAAAAAAAAACATACAGACGAACAAATTATAACCTCCTCCTCCTCATTTTGGAATTCGGTTAACAACAAGTTTAATAAATATGTAATTTACTTGCCTAAGAACGTAATTAACCAGCTTATTTCATCTTATTTATTTATTTAACAGTTTATGTACACACATATAAACAAACAAGAAGAAAGGAACAGAAAAATACGTACAAAGGTGATGCTTATTTTTAAAGAAATCTCTTCCAGCATACCTGCGATAGCAAAGTAGACAAAGAGATGTAGACAACGTGTGTAAGAGTAGAAGAGGAAACAAAATACAAAAAATCAAAATAAAAACTTACTAATATTATTACTATACTGATCACTAATTTAAATATAAACACACAATAAGATAATATACTTACATACATACTTCTAAAATAAATATCACTAAAATACAACAAACAGGGTTTTTTTGCAAAACAAGAATAGTCTAAGAAAATTATTTTGCACAAGTGAGCCAGGCTAAATAGATTTTTGATTGAGTGTCAATCACTCATAGTTTATGTTTGACAGACGAAGCACAGAATGCTAAACTGAAAAGTGAAATATTAATTAAACCATACTATTTACGTTTGTCTTTACTGTTTTAACATAGGGTTTTGTATGGAACGGACAAAGTGGAAATTGCCAAGACCCACAACTAAAATAAATTAGTGGCCCTATTAAGAAGACGGATGTGCGTTTGTTTTACGTCTTAGAAATACCTAATTCCGCCTTAGAAGTGATTAGTATAGCCACAATTTTTTTTACTTATAAATATTTACTTAGGTATACAAAAAAATTATTTTAGTCATTCGACGCTTAAAACTTTAATAAGCGTCAGAACCCATAGAGATATTTGATGTTTAGAAAATGCACTATTGTTACTATTTGAAACCTAACTTCAAATATTTAGTACCTAGATTGACAGCGAAAAAACGCGGTAAGAAAGTAGTCTGACCTTCTGATATCAGGATGTCGACACTACATTTTTTTCAAAGTTCGAGATACTACAACTAATTTATCTCTTTGTAAATATTAACTACCTTCTTAGTAGGTACCTCAACAGATAATTTTTTAATGTTTTTTTTTTGGCATACTAGCGAAAAGTGATAGAGAAAAAGTTAATTAAAAAATCAAAAATCTTATTGTTACGAAGATGCCTCCTACTGCATGAGATTGTTTATATGTAGTTTATATTATAAATCTTGTTTACGTATATCTTTTTTAAGTTCACTTTTTATGCAGTCGAGTTTTTGATTTTTTAATTAACTTTTTTTATTTTACATTTTTTTTGTTAGGATTATAAGATCAGGTGTTGTCGGCCTCTTACCCACTCACTCCAAAAGTTCGGGATAGTTTTTTTTTATCATTTCTCATTTAAACTACACATTACTCATTTGTATTACAGTTTATATATATTTTTGTAATCACCTTCTAAAATACTTCATTTTGATACCCCACTCGATAGGCTTGGAAGATATGTTTTTTCGCAAACACACCTTTTGGCGCCAAAAATTCGCCATTTTGTTTTTTAATCATTTTAATACCTATACCCAGTGACACTCCCTCAATAAAGACTAATCTAATGTAACGTCATTCATCAAAATCAGTTCAGCCGTTTAGTAGTTACGAGGGAACATAGGGACGGCCATACATACATAGTTACAGGTCAAACACATAACCTAAAAGAAAATCTAAGAAAAAAAAAAGAAAACCTAAAAAGAAAGTATGACCATGTTTCTCACCTTCGCAAGGAACTCAAGTGGCTCCCAATCCGCCTTCGCAGGAACACTCGGATTTTATGTCTCCTCTTCAACATCTTACACAACCCGTCTTATCCTTCCTACCTGCGGGAGCGTTTTTCTTACGCTCGTCCTAGCGACGCTTCATGTAGATCGCACCTTAGATCCCTCCTTAAATCTCATCCTCATAAAACTAGCTACTATTCTTATTCCTTCTCGGTGCATGCTGTAAGATTGTGGAACTCACTTCCGCCTAGCATTCGTGATTTAAAAACAATTTCCTCATTCAAATATCAATTAAAAGAGCACTACCTTTCCTCTCAACTGTGAATATTTTTTTTTATTTTTTTTTTATATATATGTTTGTATATATATGCTTTATGTATTTCTTTAGGTATATGTAAGTTTTTTTGCACGTGTGTACGTGTACGTATTCGTGTGTAAATTTTATATGTATATGGTATAGTATAGGTATATTTATCATTTTAGTTTAAGACTTCGCATATTCATATTTTTCTCTTCTTGTTCTCACACACTATTGTCTACATTTCTTTTTCATTTCTCCTTTCGCAGGTCTGCTGGAAGAAATTTCTTAAGAAATAAGCAGTACCTTTGTACTAGTATTATAATTATGTCGTATCTCTCTGTATTTTACTGTGTGTACATAAATAAATAAATAAAAATAACCCTCCTTTTTTGGCTTCGCCACAGTCGGGTAAAAAGTGGCCTATTAATTTCCGAAATCTACTCGGAATAAGAGCCTCGAATTTAAATCAAGATTTCAATTAAAATAGTCTCTTTCTTCGGCTAAGTTCCCCAAGAACATAATATCACGCCTGTTTCCCCCAAAGGGGTAGGCATGTATACACAGTATATCTTTTGAACACCCACATTTCGTCAATTATGTTTTAGTCCCAAATAATACGGCAAACCTGTTGCCAACAACCGGCTACAAATCTTCCGGAGAGCTACTGAGAAATTCCTAATGGAAAAACCCAATAACGCTTCCACAATGAGTCTCAAAATGCCTTAATTAACACCTAGACAATAGAAATGTATAAATCATACACTGCCTTATCTAAGTCTATAATTTGCCAACTTAATGAACCGATAGCGCTGGTAACAAGTAATCCACTTATTGCGAGCAACGAGATTGATGCGTTGCGCGTAAAAACATGATAACCGGTAGATTAGCTTCGAGCTAACTTCCCAACGGATATTACTGTTGGGAAGTACCTGATAACACGGGTATATGGGGACTTTTTGTAGCAGAGACTCATCGACTTTGTCTCAGGTGGTGATTTCGGGTGGAATCCAATGGACACACATTCGCATGTAAACGTTACCTATGGTATTTTGGTTGTAAAAAGCAGTAAGCAGAGGCCGTTACTTACCATGCGCCAGGGGGCCTACTCCTACGTCAACGAAGATACGGGCCCGTCCGAAAGTAGTTCGATTCTTCAAAATGAAGTCTACTCCCGATTAATTTACTTTTTCGGTCGGGCAAAAACACATCTGGAGTAACGACAACTGTCAAATTGTGTTGTCATTCATTCTTAGTTCACGTCCGGAACAAATCTTATGTCCGTAGGTGATACGGAATAGGAAACGCCCGTAACTTTTGCCAAAACGACGGATTTTGTGGTTCGTGAGTAGACCCCATAACTCAAATGGAAAAAAAAATATTAAAATAAAATCTAAATTCTAAATAAGTTCACCTAAATAATCTACGCATTCTAAAAAACACGCAGCCGATAATGAACTCGAATAATTAATCCCAAATTATGTAAACATAATTAGATGAACCAAACTAGAAAATGTAAATGAGTGGAAACACGTAACGGTTGTGTGTTACGAAATTGGTGTGGTCATCGTTGAGAGAGCAGAAGATAAAGTTATTGTAACAAGGCAAGTTTGAGCACGCATGGAGGTGAGTGTTAGCGGGGAGCGTTTAGCTATTAGTTGTGTAATCAGCATATAATGTTCCAACTGTTGGGCGTCAGGCCTCTTCTCGGTGCCTCAAAGAGATGTCAGCACAAACTGACGGGGTCCGTTAGGACCAATGCCTGCCGGGGTTGCTAGTTTGTCCGAAAGGGATATCGTGGCCCTGGCACACAGGCAACGGAAGGAACACGGGTGGGTTTTAGTCAGTAAAAGTCTGACACGCCCTCCCGCTCCGCCCAGAGCGGGAGAAGTTATTTGATAATTTCCCACCCAAAAAAAAAAGGCCTCTTCTCGGTGAGAGGGAGTGGGCTGTAATCCACCACGCGGGCCCAGTGCGGGTTTTTAGATGTCACATGACGTCGAATTTTTATTTTTGATACTAGGACTAGGTTTCCTCACGATGTTTTCCATTACCGTTTTGAGAGCAGTGGTGATGAAATTATTTACACAAAGTAAAGCCTGGGTTCAAACCCACGACGTACAACTTGTAAGTTGGGGCCGTTACAACTGGGCCACCACTGCTTTCAGTTAGTTCTTAGTTTTTTCCACTGGAGAAGACTCGGCAAGAAACTTCACGGTTTTAGGAGCATATATGTCTATCCACGAGGGGATGATTAAGGGTCCAACCTGCTGAAACTGTTCCTAGAATATGATTCCGTTGAAAGCCGGAATATAAATGCTCAACGAAGCAAATAATGAAGAACTGTATGGAACAATTGCATTGTTTAGACAATTGTAAAGCATGAAACAACGGACTTATAAAAAATCTGGCAAAGAAATAATAGACAAGTCTTGTTTAAAAGATAGCTCTGTGTTACATCGTCGTATGTTAAATATACCACTAGAAGTCAATAAGCTTACTGGACACATGAACAAAGATAATACCCGTTCTTCCCGCTTTGTTATCTAATAACTCTTTTATCCGCTACAAATCACACCACACAATTCATAATTAAATAAACGCACAGAAGCGATGATTTTTATCTCTTAACAACTACCCACATAAGTGCATAATCATTCTTTGTGTGATTCCGATCATCGTACTTACGCACATGCAATTACGGACAATTTGAATTCTATGTTTTTGAACGGACGGGCCGTTAGGAATTTTATTGTTTTGGGTCATTTTTGAATAGGTGAAGTTGATTACCGGAAGGCGTGCCTACACGTTGAATCGACCACCGTGGAGGTCGCTGGAAACCGCTGGATGAGGGCAGCGCAAGACCAGTCGTTGTGGCGATATTTGGGGGAGATTAAAGTCCAGCAGAGGATGCTGAGATGATGATGACATACTAAAACTCAATCAGCAATTTATTTCAATTAAACCATTTACAGGCACTTTTGAATTGTCAAAGGAGTCGATAGTTCAGAAAGATGAAGCTAATTGCCCAATCCAAAGCGTAATAGGTTTTGAAACTCCATGGACACTCGTTTAAATTAAATTATTACAAAATATTAGTTACATCATTATGGCTGCTTGAGTTCTCTTGTATTGTCTTGATGTCATCACCAGGGTTGGCAAATAGACAGGTGATTGTAACATTATTGTCGATAGTTTAAAGAAAACTGCTGATTACTACCTAAGCTCAAATAAAAAACAATGACGATTAATTCGGAGAATAAAGTAAAACTTCCGATGATCACGAATGCATAGCAATTAACTACACTGCCTTGCATTATTTTCAACCGCAATTTATTTTATCCCAGAATTATTAGACTCACGTTTACGGATAGACAGTAATTGGTACAAACAGTCTTCCATTACACATTTCTTAGAACGAACTCGGCGCTGATTTAGCGTTCTCGCGAAAATGACCATGTTCGTCTACCACTATTGTTTTTTCCCGAGTAATATTATGAGTTATTGTCCAAAGTGAGTTCGAGTCCCGGGAAGTGAAACGGTAACAAAATACCGGATGTGTCGTGGGCGGTCACTGTGCGCATTGTCATACAAAAAGCTTTTGCTTTTGTAGTGTGGCTATGATTGTTTTATTGGTCCTGGGATACGGTGAAAAACTTTTTAGGTCCTTAGTCGGTAGCGTGATCGTAAGTTTTCTGCTCGTCAATACAGTTTTTCGTTAGTTTTTTGTTATGTCTTAGGTAAAATTTTCTGTTGTTAAATTATTTCCCACTACGGCATCCTCTGTAAATTGTATCAAAATGTATTTCTGTTATAATTAATGTTCTTTGATTGCCGTGTCATTTGTGCCCTTTCCTGGCAAAAAGGCCGTCGGGTGTTAACTTTCTTTTAAGAAACTCTGTGTACTTATTAGCTAGGCTAGTTATCTAATTGGAAAAATATATTCCTTGAAGCAAACGATGATGGCTTTTGTTGTGTTAGAATTATTGCAAAAATAATTAGTAATATCATGCATTTTGCTTGGCTTTCTAAAATCCTTTCCTATAAAAAGATTATATACCTACTTAGGTTTATTACCTTTTTTGGTCACAAACTCATAGTCACTCTAAACAGTTCCACACAAGCGCTATTGTCTTGGATAATACTATTAACAAAATTATTGTTTACCTCCTCTATAGCTGCTGCCTATCTACTTATTACTGAGGTTTCGCCGCTGCCCTTTCCGGTACAATCTGTAATGCTGTTTTTAATTAACTTTTTATTGTCACTGTAATTTTTAGTGGGACACTTTTACATTGTTTAGTGGTTACTCATTCGGAAATTATTTTTCCGGTACTTTTGATAGCTGGGTTGATTTTAGTGGCTCAATGTGCAGTGATTTATGACCACTTTTTCTATGGTTTTTAATAGCTCTGTCTTCGTCGATTATTATTGTTTTTTCATTTTTCTGGAGGTTTTATCATTGTTTGACATTATTTTATAAACAGATTTAGGCTGCCTGTGCACTAGAGCGGTGAAGGGAGCAGAGGAGCGGAGCTGTGCCAATATTAACAAATTGAATCTAAAGTCCGCTCGCTCCGCATAGATGAAAAACATTCTACTGGTTATATTGGCACAGCTCCGCTCCCCTCCTCTCTTCTCCGCTCCAGTGGACTAGCAGCCTTAGACTTAGAAAATCTTCATCGTTTAAATTGCCAACTGCAAAAACCAGTCAAATAATTATAATCAAATATTATAAATTATCGTGTTACCCAGTAACTGGCTTGTGGAGATCAGATACGCAGCCACTGCATGTAAAATACTGGTATTGAATTATAATCAAATATAATTACGTTATATCAATAAGGTATTTTGAACTACTTAGACATTATTTGAAGAATTTATATTTTAGTGAAGTGTGCCTATAGAAAGCCTATTAGTATATTCGATATTTACATAATATATTCATGAATATTTAACCGGTTTTAAAAAATAATAGTTATGCGGTTGATCTCTTTCATTTCAAACACAATTTCTTTTTTTTTCGAGTGATAGGTATTATAGATAATGAAATCGTCAATATTTCCGTTGTTGTTATTTCCGTCTGTTGTAACTTAAAACTTATATTGGATCTTCACATATAAGCTAAGTCAATTCCGATCACAGATTTCGTCTTGGTCAGTTCGAGAGGTTCGAGTACCACAAAGCATTTGCTGGTGAAAAATCTTTAGCCACATGATTTTCACCTTAACGTTAGTTGGGATAAGGTGTGTTATGTTGTTGGTGAGTGTCAAAAATAAGTTGGTACAGTACATACGAGGGTTCAACAAACTTTAGAACGACGATCAAGAATTCTTCGCGCGTAGGCAGTGGCCGAAATGATAGGCTGGCCCTTGAGACTACAATAGTCTATAAATATTGAAAAAATAAAGCAAAGATAATCTATTAAAATCGTTTGATATTCTAACACCAAAGTTACTTTGTATGCTTGCCTCTTCATTCTTGTAGAATGAATACACGATATTTGAGAAACAGTTAGGTTCTTCTGAATGTTAATGAATGATAAATGATTTGTAAAAATAAATAACTATAGATATGTTGGCCATTAAGGCCCCCGCAGACAGGCGCGACACAGGCGGTGCGATGCGACTCTGGTAGAACAACTTCAATGAAGTTTTCAAATTTCTCTACTAGAGTCGCGTCGCGCTGTCGGGCCTGTCTGCGGGAGCCTTTATCAAGTCCTTGATTTTCGATTTCGTTATTTAAGTATGTACTGCTGCCACTGCATTCTTTTGCTACAATCCTACCTATGAATCATTGATAGAACATAACATCACGTCTGTATTTCCCCGAAGGGATAGGCAGAGGTGTACCTATAGTAGGTACTTATACACACATTTCGCCAGTTATGTTTAAGTCCCATGTAATAGGGGCGGCCATCACCCTGACCAAAATCAATCTGCCTAGCCTTTTCCCAACTATGTTGGGGTCGGCTTCCAGTCTAGCCGGATGCAGCGGAATACCAGTATTTTACATGGAACGACTACCTATCTACCTCCACAACCCAGTTACTGGGTAATACGATACCCCTTGGTAAGACTTTCGGGCTTCAGACGACCCGTAACGACTGTCAAAGATCCACGAATGACAGCCGGGAACAACGGCTTTACTTGCTATCCGCGGCACGGAGGAGTCTCGGTATGTAAACTTGGTCATCCATCTACGGACCAACCCCGGCAAGCTTAGCTTAACCTGATGGATCGACCCGTGTGGCTGTTATGACTTAGCCACAAGCCACGGGGTTCTTGAACTAGACCGGTTGCAGTTGACAAAAATTGAGAACTTCTCAAATTTTTTGTTCACCGTGCCACTGTCGTCGTCAGGACAGACTGATGGGCTTGCTGGCCTTAGACAACATTGGTATCTTCTTTGCCAAAGGCCCTACCTATCTTGGACCTTAAGCAGCTAGTGATAAAAGGTATAAGAGAATAAAAGGGAAGAGAAAAAAGAAGAGATAAAAGGTGTAAGAGACCTATGTGAAACAGAGGACTGCTATAAGCATGACAGTGAAAACAGTGTAAAATGCTGATGGCTGGGCTTGCCACGATCAGTTTAAGGGCTGTGCACACCACGTTTTTTAGCACGCCGTTGACGCACGTTTCTTAAACGCGCCGTTGACGCGCGTTTAAGAAACGTGCTTCATCGGCGTGCTTTTATCCTACAGAGCAGTATAGGCTGCCTCGACACTCAACAAACGCGCGTCAACGACGCCTTTAAAAAACGTGGTGTGCACAGCCCTTAAACTGATCGTGGCAAGCCCAGCCATCAGCTTTTTACACTGTTTTCACTGCCATGCTTATAGCAGTCCTCTGTTTCACATAGGTCTCTTACACCTTTTATCTCTTCTTTTTTCTCTTCCCCTTTATTCTCTTATACCTTTTATCACTAGCTGCTTAAAACAGCCACCGTGAGAAGGTCTTAGGTCCATCTAGAGAGAATACCCTCAGTCTTCCTCTCAAGAATAAGTTACTCTTTGTTTTCAATCAACAATCAACTCAACCTATCGCAGCTCACTGCTAGACATATACCTATTTCATGCTGCGCCATAACACCCTGTTCTCCGCCTTAGGACTCCAGTCTGTCCATCTAGCTGGGGGGCATCCCACACCTGGACTCATCTGCTCCACCGGCCATCGGACTTTTGACAAACATTGCCGGCCACTGCCACTGGCAGAGTATAGCGTGCTTACTCTGCAAGCTATGTCGGTAACTCCGGTTCCTTGTCTCTGTTTTAATTATCCCAAAATTCCTAATCAATATTTAAAATGTGGTGTCTCTCCTTTCCGAGAAGTAGTAGTAGTAAACATGTTGGTATATGAAATACTAAATGACTTGAATATTCATTGGTATGAAATAATTTGAATAGGAAGGTGCAACGATGGTAGCGACTCCTTTTGGCAGATCGTTATTTGGGAAGATGTTACTCGTTAGGTACTTATAAGGAAAACAATGGGATAAGCTTATGTGTAGCACAATGTAGTAACTGCTGATGATCTTAAGATTTAGAGCTACGTGCGTCAATCGATTGTGGCTTTCGGGGACTATTGTTTATAATAAACTAGCTGCGCCTCGCGGTTTTAAATCGTCTGAGTTATCGATTAATGAAAAGCCGGCCAATTGCAAGTCGGACTCGCGCACGAAGGGTTCCGTACGATTATCTATAAAAATGGCAAAAAAATCACGTTTGTTGTTGGGAGCCCCCCTTAACCGGCCAATTGCAAGTCGGACTCGCGCACGAAGGGTTCCGTACGATTATCTATAAAAATGGCAAAAAAATCACGTTTGTTGTTGGGAGCCCCCCTTAATTGTTTTTTTTTTAATTTAATTATTTAATTTTAAAGTGAATATGTAACTAAATATTCTGTGAATATTTCAAGCGTCTACCGTTTGCCGTTATCAATATCGAGCAGAAACGAGCAAAAAAATCACGTTTGTTGTATGGGAGGCCCCTTAAATATTTATATTATTCTGTTTTTTTGTACTTGTTATTATAGCGGCAATAGAAATACATCATCTGTAAAAATTTCAACTGTCTAACTATCACGGTTCAAGAGATACAGCCTGGTGACAGACGGACAGACAGACACAGACGGCGGAGCCTTAGTAATCGGGTTCCCGTTTTACCCTTTGGGTACGGAACCCTAAAAATGAGCCATTATGCTAAAGAGTAAAAGAATCGCGAGAATTCTGATGCAAAGTAAATCAATGGTTTAACCCTTAAACCATTGAAATAAATTGTAAAACATGTTTTTAAAATAAAGGTTTTCCTAATAAAGGCTATTTGAAATTGAAATGGTTCTATTATAAATTGACGCATTTTACAAAGATTCCCGCTAGGAGCTATTTTAATATTTGTTGTTTAGAATTTGAAAATAGTCATCTGTTGAAATCAGTCCACTTTTAGCCATTGGTACACTCTGTAGCCTTTCTTTTCAACTTTACAGCCATTGCTACTCTACCAACAATCAAAGTAACTCATTTCAACCAAAAGATGTCCACTGCTGGACATAGGCCTCCCCCTAAGGGGGGGGGGGGGGGGGTTACCATAATAGCCACGCTCGGCAGGCGTGTTGGCGATCGCAGTATGGTGTTAAAATGCATAGAGAACGCCACTGCCCATTCTCTAGTAAGTCCCTTAGTCGCCTTTTACGACAACCCACGGGAAGAAATGGGGTGGTGCTATTCTTTACGTCCGGCACCACACGGAGCTTTCTAAGTAACTAAACCCATAGAATAGATAAGATAAGATACCAAGCCTTCTTCAGTTTCTCCGCAATATAGATTTCTAGGTCTAATTCAATATTCGATCTACACTCGGCTGTTCCAAGTTTACAGCCTGTATACGACCTTAATCGTCTCACACAACTGATAACCGAAGAACATAAGGCGAGATATAATATACAGCGTGTACTAGAAATGTGTGGTCATGTTTAAAGGCCCATACATTTGGGTCGAACTGGTATTAAAGTTTGGGACAGCTTTTTTTTTTTTTGCGATTTCGATGTTGGTCCTTAGGAGAAAGTCCACACCCTTACATTTGACAGCCTTATACATCATGTGTCAGAAATATTCGTGGGGCGTTACGTACTTTTCGCGAAACGTAACGTAACTAGTGACTTCGAAGGCGTCACCTGTTTTGAAAACACGTGATTTTAGTAATTTATTCAACATGGTGATTCTATCAGTATTAAGGCTCGTACAGACTAGTGCGATATCGCGGACGCGACGCGACCCTAGTAGCACAATTTCTTTGTCGCTGCCTGTCGCGCCCGCGATATCGCGCGAGTTTGTACGAGCCTTTACAGTTATTTACTAAACAAAATATTATACCTACGTAATACGTTATTTAAAACTTTAAGTTTTTGTAGCTATGTGCAGTTACATCATAAACAACACAAATGAGCTTTCCTTCATACTTTATTACAGGCTTAGGGCTGACTGTATGCATGGGAGGCCGTCACCTCCTTCTGCGAAGCAGTAATGCTAGCGATGGAAGAGGCGGAACGCGTGAGGGTGAGGCAAGGTTCGCGCTCTCGCGCCAAGCGTCGGGAATCGTAGGCCGATTCTCGGCCACCGTAGACGCGGGCTTGCGCACGGTGAGCGATGGGTAGCTCGCCGTCTGATAAGGACTAGGCCCGGGTCGACGGCGCATTGTGTTCCACGCGCGCCTCAAAGAGATGTCAGCACCAATTGACGGGGTCCGAAAGGGCCAATGCCTGCCAGGTTACGAGCCTGTCCGAAAGGGACATCGTGGCCCTGGCACACAGGCAAATGAAGGAACACGGGTGGGTTTTAGTCAGTAAAAGTGACACGCCCAGAGCGGGAGAAGTTATTTGATAATTTCCCTCCCAAAAAAAAAAGGACTGACTGCATCGAATAATTTATTATAATGAAAGTTATGCCTGTATTTCGTAGTTCATTTGATTGTATATACAATGATGTAAGATATTTACTGTTGTAATTAGATATTTTTTTGCACATTTTAGTTTTTGGCTATTTCAACACAATATCAGTATTTGCACAATTTCAATATTTTAACACTATTTGGTTTTTCATCTATTTTAATCTAGAAAGGTATGTTGATACATGCTGTATAAGGCGAGGTTTAGGTACATTGTAATAGTTAGTTCCTCCTATGGAGTTTACACCGCAAGATATAATTTTATCTAAACGACACACGTTATCTAAGAAAATCTATCTGAATTATTTATAAATTCAATCTTAGATTACAACGGTTTTACTATAAAGTTGGGATCGAACGTCTAACGGGACGGTGGGGTCATACTTTGATAGCTCTCGTGCCTACGCGCATCGTAAAGGCACCGCTCCACAGTGGCTTACGGCTAAGCTAGACACGGTCGTGTACTTACGCTTTTTATGACTGTAAATGTTGGCGTGAAGTTCCTCTAGGTGCAAGCTGCTCACGGATACCTGGCTGGCAAAAAAATAAACCGCGCAGCAAACGTGGTAAAGCGCTCGTTATCCTATGTCGCAGTGGACGGTCGACATTAACCGATGGCAGCGTCCAACGACCACAATTTGAGTTTAAGTACATTCAAATTGCCTTTCACACTATTTAGGGCTTTAATAGACCTTAAATAAAGCCTTTTTTTGGTTGTGTGAGGTTGAAAACGATTTCGTGAACATGTTTTAATGTTTTTTGATTTCTGCCGTCGCAAATTAGATGTAACTTAGGAACAAAATTGTTGGGACTTGTTTCCAATGTTTAGTCCTTTTGTGGACACTAATTGATCAACTGTTGAATGTTAACTGCTTGTTTTTGGTACAGATGTTTAGTTGCTGTAACATAATATATCAGTTTTATTGGTTGTAGATATTTTAAGAAAAATGGAAGATGAACATGCTAATGTTAGAGGTGCAACAAAGAGGTTGCATTAGTGTTGCATTTCGTTTTTAGGGTTCCGTATCCAAAGGGTAAAACGGGAACCCTATTACTAAGGCTCCGCCGTCTGTCTGTCTGTCTGTCTGTCCGTCTGTCACCAGGCTGTATCTCATGAACTGTGATAGTTAGACAGTTGAAATTTTCACAGATGATGTATTTATGTTGCCGCTATAACAACAAATACTAAAAAACAGAATAATATAAATATTTAAGGGGGCTCCAATACAATAAACGTGATTTTTTTGCTCGATTTTGCTCGATATTGATAACGGCAATAGGTAGATGCGTGAAATATTCACAGAATATTTAGTTATATATTCACTTTAAAAGTAAATTATTAAATTAAAATAAAACAAATATTTATACAATAAACGTGATTTTTTTGCCATTTTTATAGATAATGAACCCTTCGTGCGCGAGTCCGACTCGCACTTGGCCAGTTTTTTTTATAATAACTCATGCATTTGCACTCGGGAAGCACCATTTGATGCAGTGGAACTGATGATGAAGACCACAGATGACGACCGGAACTACCTACTTAATAATAAGTATTTCATGGTTGCCATTCGGTTAGACACATTAATTATGGTTGCTAAGTAATTTATACTTATCACAATGCATATGGTGAAGTCACTTACCAGGAGAACTCCTCAATGATTAACGCCCCTGCATCGGGAAAAGCAATATTTTATAAAAAGTGATGAGCAGCTGCTGTACCTAACTTAGATAAATTACAAGTAAAAACACTACAAAGCGAAAAGTAAATTTAATTTCGTAAGTTGTTGGCAAAAACTAAACTACAAATCTAAAGACTCCGACTTCCGAAATTAAAGTTATTTTCCACTTTATAGTGTTTTTTTTTTGGAAATCGGTTGTTTTTTTTTGCAAATTATTTTTATTACTCTTTATCTTAGATAAATTACAAACTGACCCACAATTTTTAAGGGGTCAGTTTGTATTTTTTTTTACTTAAGGTGTCACGGTGACAGATTTTTACAAAATACACTGGCTGGTTTTGGATAGTTTAATTTCTCAATTTCACAGCTGCTATCTTGTCACACGTGTGGCTTTCCCGCTACTACATTGAGAACATCAATAAATCACAAAACAGCGCGTCGCTTTTAAATTATCTATTCCATAAACGTATCATATAAGAGAAAAGTATCAAAAACGATCCACTATAGAAAACGTTGTAGTTTCTATTTTATTGACCATTTACCATCTGTGAACATAAGCCTATAAATTGTGGATATCCGTCATAAGTAAGGTGTGATTTTCACTATTATAAGTTGCTAGACAGCTTTAGCGGCATTTTCCCAGCTTCTGATTATCGCCATCTGATAAGATCTGATTGGTTTATCTGATAGATAAATGTCTACTGCTGAACATAGGCTTTCGGTTATGGAAGTAGATAATTTTAAGTGAGTTTCCATTTGCAATGTTGTCTCTAGGTAAAGGCCACTCCCAAACGCGGACATTGTAAAATGTCAGGAACTTTTATAGGAGTTACATAAATAACCCCTCGAATGTCTTATGTTACACAGTTCGACATAAGAAAAAATGCTCCAAGTGTTTTAAGTCGGACAGTTACACTTAAGGGCTTGGTCAAGATTGGTCGCTAAATATCTGTAGTTGTGTTGCAAGTAGCAATATGTTCTGTATTTATATGAAAGAAATGGTTCATTCACTCTTAATTTTAATATTTTTCAACAGCAGAAACATTATTTTGAACGAACTAAAGAATAAATAAATTCATCTGACATTCCAGTCACGGCCAACGTCAAAGTGTATAAATTTGTGCGTAACGAACGGAGAAATAAACGATGAATAGAGGCAGAAAACCATAAGTTTTCTTATAAGAATCTAAATAGAATTACTGAGAAATAAGTGTAGATTCCGTATTGAGTAATTGTTTTTCAAAAAGTAATGATTATATAGGCGAAAAAAGTAACGAAAGTTTAGACTTAACATTTTTTCCAAAATGGCCGTTGTGTTATAACATGTTTTTGCTAAAAATATTCTCGTAAATAGTTTGTAAGTAATATATACTTATACCATCACGTATTAACATCATTATTGTGTGTCTAATTAGAAAAAGTCGTCAAATTGGCGCCAACCATGACGGTTGCGGGACAAAGTACGTTACCGGCCAGGCAGTATTGCCGCCGGCGCGCGCCGGCGTTCGCAGAATTTTTATCGGTTGACAGAATAAGTGGTTGTGTCATGCAAATAGTGTATTTAGTAGTGATATTTAGTATGTTATGAATGTGTAAACATATGTGCCATCATATTCTAGTGAAGTTTTAGTGAATATATTTGTGGATTCGACGTATTGTGATAAAGTGTGTAGGTTATGTGAATGAATATTATCAAAATGAAAACATATCACGCCACTGCAATATCAGGTCAGTTTTATTTCACTACGTAGCTATTTTATTAGATAGGAAAACTAATGAGGATTACGGGAAGGTATCATTTATAATTTATTATTATCGATTTAACAGTAAAATCTTCCTTTTTCTGAAGGCCTACCTACCTATATTACCTACTCGTAAAAGTACTGTCATTTACGTAATATGCGTTTTCCGGAAGCCGACAACCGAAAGGATAACTAAAAAATATATCAAAATTATCATAATTTGGACAAAGAAACACTTGTCTTGTCCATCTTTCTCATGGGGCAGAGACTATATCGATCAAAGCCTACCGACAGGCAAAGAATTGACGCCTCCGAAATGTGATGCTGGCGCCGCTGCGCCGCCTGTTAAGGATACCATGGACAGCCCACCGCACAAATGTCTCGATCCTTGAACAACTCAAACTAGAGAAAGCACAAAAACTGTGGTCAACCTGCTTGCAACGTGTCCTGAGACACTTCGGCCACATTGCCCGCAGAGATACCAACAACATGGAACGACTAATGGTAACAGGAACGATAGAGATACAGGTTCGATAGTCTTAATAGAGATCTGCGCACATCCTTAGCCCTATGCTGATTATACATTTTGGGAAAAAAACTACACTAAAGTCAAAATCAAAAGTCAAATTATTTATTTCAAATAGGCACATAGATGGCACTTTTGAACGTCAAAATTTACAAATAAAATAGAATTGATTCTAGTCGCCCCTTCGAAAAGGTAGCTTCGTAAGGAGAAGAATGGGCAAGAAACTCCACCGTTACTCTTTTAAAATGTTTTACAATATTTGGTATTGTTACATCAATTATATAATTATATGTGAAGACGATGCACCTAGAATAAAATTACTATACCACAATAGGTAAAAAGAATTAATAATGAAGCAATGAGATAAATTAATTATGTGATAGATACATGGTGCTCACATATTTACAAACATTGTAAAAAAAAAAAAAACGTTTTCCTAAAATAATCAGTGTGACCTGACACCTGTATAAGAACTTTACGAAGGCAATTTTTATGTAATCTACAAGAAATACACAAATAGCTAACTTGTTATTCTTCTAAACCTGGAAGTGTTAGCGCTGTCCTCTAAGGGGCTAACCCATACGACACTCACATGCTAAGCTACTCCACAGTATACAGTTTAAATGCGGCACCATTCAACGGTTTCAAATCGCACTGTTTATGCCAACTCGCCTGTTCGAGCTTTCTATGTAAACATACGGAGGGTAAGGATGAAGAGCAAGTTCAGTAAGATTTTGTTGGTTTTGAGTTTCTTGTTCAAAGTTTAAAGAGAAAGCTAATTCTCGTACAAAAAAACGGTAAATTTAAGCTGCAACCTCGTCTGAGCGACAACCAATGTAAAAACTTGTCAAGAATGTATGTAAATGAGAGGTTTTTTTTGACAGATTCTAGCTGAGACGATATAGTAGTCATGGCTGTGAGTATGGAGGACCTCAATAGAATGCGCGATGACCTCAGTAGAGCTACTGAAAGAGTGGGTCCTAAAATGAACATGGACAAAACTAAGGTCGTGTTAAATGCTCATGTAACACCCACCCTCATGAAGATTGGATACTCTACACTGGAAGTTGTTTACCTAGGACAAACTGTCCAGTTAGGTAGGCCCAACTTCGAGAAAGTGGTCAATCGTCGAAGCCTCTGCTGGGCAGCGTTCGGGATGCTACGTAAAAAAAATTCTTGTGTCATGTACTACATGGTCTCTTTAATAAAGATTATTTAACAATATTATTGTAAAGTATAACACCGATAGCACACCTCCGCTGTGAAACCGTAGCAGCGAAACCGCAGTAGTTCAATTCAATGGGCTCGCTTTCGCTGCTATGGTTTCGTCGTGGAGGTGTGCTACCGGCGTAAATCTGATCTATTTTCGTTACATTTTTTTTTCCTTATGTTACCTAATCCACGGCAATTTTAGAAGCTCTCAAATCAATCCAAAACTAACGTCACGAAATGTAAATCTAATACCCAATAAATTTGTATGACAACTCTGTTGCCTAATTTGGAGTTCCGTGCGTTAACATCGTAGAATAAGTCGCTGCTAACTGTTTTGTAAAATAAGTGGTTTTAACTAGTAATTCGTATGCTCACCAGGCCTAGCTGTGATGTTAAAACTAATTTTATGTCGCCTGCCTACCCACTGAATTCTCCGACGCCGCTTTGAAAGTGACACGAATAATAATTCAATAATTGGCGGCTCCGACTAGATTTTTGTCGGCAAGATATTTTAGTGTTGGTTGAATACAAATAAATATGTGTTTGGGATAGTGTTTATTGATGTGTTTGACTCCTAAAACAGTTATGGCGTCGTCTTTGTTAATCTTCGTCGGTAGCCTGATAATGACAGTGATTATGCAAATGTGTTTCTGCTAGCTGTAGCATAGGATCAGAATACTTATATTGATGTCCTTATTATAAAGTGCTTCAAATACTCTGGCAATGAAATTATTTCTGGTATTTTAAATTATAAGTAGCATCTTCTTTCTTAGCATCTTCCTGACGTCTTGTAGGCAGACGAAAACCGATGATTCGGCTGCTGACCGCGATAAACAGATCCAAAATAAATTCATATTGTTTATTACTTACAATTTCAATTTCTACTCTGCTGATTTTACCTCGTCTATGGTTTCATTAGTAACTGCTTGACCAGTTTCTTCGCGAAAATTTACGCTAAGACAGACATGTGACAGCTTAGACATCTGACCTTCACAACCCTGGCTATACTGTGTTGCACTAAAGATGCTGACCATTCATTTTGTGTGGGTAGATTATCTTTTAGCTGCCGTCTATGACAAAGACAAAATAGGATATAGGAGTATTTAGCAAATTGTATGTGTCGTTGGATGTAATTTATTTTGCAAATTAATTTCACCTTGCATTAAGAAAGAAATGAATATAATACCTATATTAATAGTACTAATTGTATTGTATTAAATTGATTTAATTTTTCGGGACGTCGCCAAGCGTTTGGTCGACTCTTCACGCGACCAGAGGGCTGGCCTATTTTTAGCCCAAAGACCCACATTCGGACCGGCATTGTCATCCAACGTGGCAATGCTGCCAGCCTTTTGGTCACTTTTTCTATTGACAGCGATGCAGTCGAATTTTTTGATGCCCAATGAGCTCTTCCCTCTTTTTTTATTCTTTTTTATTATATACTTGTACATGTACATACTATATATATATTTTAGTGTTACCTGTATATTTTAATTAAGGTTTATAACTGAATAAATATACTAACACAAAAAAATATAATAAATTATTACCAACATTATTATCATCAATGTTCAATGTCAGTTATTCAGAATCATCATAATTATTTGAAAAGGTCAATTGCTGATTCTCCATTAGATATGTGGTTACAACAGAAGCCATAATGTTAATATTACGTAGTTTGATACTTTAAAACATGTATTCGCCCGAAGAGCTGATCAAAGGAATGATGAGGTCAGTGTTTTATTGTTATTAACTGCCAAAGAGGGTTGTTTCTGCAAATCCTCGTGAACACCGCCTTTTATACCTAACGTTTGCGAAAAACCTTGCGAGGATCTCTTGATATAGTACCTAACAATTTCGAATGCTCCCGAAAACAAATTCGGGGCCAAACTCCAGATTAGTATAATACTTAGCCCATATTTGTCTGGGCCAAACTGCTCTCCCTAAATTGTTTTGTAACTAAAACTAACGACCTAAAACTTCAATTGAAGTGGGAACAATTATGTCGTCGGGTCACGTCGCGGCGACGAACCGCTATCGACCAAGGTCGCTAAACTTGTTCAAGGTCAACATTGAAAAGCTAAATCTGTAGGGTGACTAATTGTAAGGGTTTTTAAGGATAGGTATTTTAAGAGATCAATCTGACGCGTGAATAAATATAATTTTAATACATCCTGCCTCCCAACCACGTGTTGTTATTGCGTTTACCAAGCACAAAAGCGCTGCAAGCACAATGTAGCGAAATGGGAGATTACTGACCCAACCGATACCCAGTGCGAATGCCCTTTTTTATTCCCGGGGTGGAAAATCCTCATGAACGTCCTCCGCCCTGGGGCGGGCAGAGGGGTCTGTCAGACTCTTACTTACTAAAAACCACCCCGGTGTTGCCTTCTCACACTTGTACCGGGGCCCCGGGATCATGGGATCATGTGCGACTTCCACGATCCCCGGCTGGTGCCAGCCCGCATCTGCGGTGGATCGCAGACGAAGGCACGTGCAACAGCTAGTATTATAATATTTACCTTTGCCATCGACTCGGACAGAAGAATCTTACCACTCGGTGCAGCAGCAGTGGTAACCCAATGGTAACGGACCCGACTTACGAAGTGTACGTCATGGGTTCGAATTTCGAACCCAGGCAGGCGCTTTACTTTGTGTAAATTCTATCATCACCACTGCTCTCAAAACGGTGAAGGAAAACATCGTGAGGAAAACGGCATGTCCTAAAACCAAAAATTCTAAGACATGTGACATCTACCAACCCGCACGGGGCCCGCGTGGTAGATTACAGCCCACTCCCTGTCGAAGAGAGGAAGCCTGTGTCCTAGCAGTGGTAACATTGACTGATTATAATTAGCTTGTGGTGTCTAAGGTTAAGTTAACGATTAACTATGCTATTTTAACTTAACTATTAATTATGCAAATTGGTATTTCAACAGCGGAAACATAAACTTGCAGGTCACTTCGACAGTCGTTGATGGATGTTGATAATTCAGCTTTATAATAACCTAAATACAACGCTAACTAGTTTATTACTGAAATTAATTTAACTAAAGTAATTTGCATCATAAACCTAACTGTATATAAAAGCCAATTTACTTTGATTAACACTTTGAATTCTTGTTCTGTTTTAATGTGCTGTCATTAAATGAAACCATGTTTGTTTAAAAAATACCAGTGATCGTTTTCCTCAATAGGCCCATGCTAATAACTACGACTTTTTGCCTTAAGCAATACTTGATTATTATTCATATCATCACTTAAATTAGTAAAGCTACTGGTGTTCTTGTATGTAATCTATCCATTCAAAGCTAAATTGAAAATCATATATCACTTGGTATGAAACAGAAGAAAATAAAGAAGAAAGAGTATTCTATTCTATTCTATAAATAGAAAAAAATACGTCCGAACTTGGCGATTAGTTTAGTACTTTAGGCTTTGATTATTTATATGTCTAGGTCATTGATATACTAAAAACCTGTATATCAATGGTCTAGATAGTGTCGCGCTACAAAAGGACTAAAACAAACAGGCCAACCTTGTAATGCTGGTCTGTATGACAGCTACGTCTAAAACTCGCGCCACATCATTGTGCTGTCATTTTGTTACTCTAGTGTGCGTGCACTTTGCGGGCAACAGTTGGACGCCATTTTTTACGCCGAGTTCACAGCTTTGACTATGTATGTAGACTATTTATATCTTTGTGCTTAGACATAATTATTTCGTCCCACTATTGACTTGCATTTCGTGTTGCGTTGCACTGTTTACTTTGCAGTATCCCTTCCTTCACCCTTTCTTCCCATTAAGCCTGAACTAGTGCAGTCTGAGGTAAATTCTTTAACCTCTTAAAGAACTAGCTCCTGGGAGCAGTTCACCTGCCATCTCTTAATCGAATTCCAGTTTATTCTGCCATTTACAAATCAATAATATTTACATTTTAATTTAATGCAGACTCTGGTAATGAACCAAGACAAAACTGGTAATGAAGATGAGGACGTAGCTGGCAGTTTCGTTTTATTACCTAAACATTAAACAGCAAAGCAATTTCCTCTATCCAGTAAACTTTAGAGAAATATCTCTCAGGCATCCTCACGATGTTTTCCTTCACCGATTTTTTTGCATGTGATAATTATACAATACGCGCATGAATCCAAAATCAAATCAAAAGTCATTTATTCAAACTAGGCTGAGAATCAGCACTTTTCGAACGTCAAAAATTACATAAGACAGTCCCCCAAAAACGCCCACCCCTCACCACTTCCTAGTGCTTTAGCTGGGAAGACGAAGTGGCGCAACAAACTCCCCAGCCGCACAGTTGAAAAGTCAGATGTGCGTGTCTTGGGATCGAACTCGAGACATGCCTTGGCAGTCCGCCGGTCAAACCACTAACCTGTACTACAATAGAAAATCAAGAGAGATTTGTGGCTCTTTCACTGACTGATACAATTATAAACAACAATTACCTAACTGTTAGACCATTTATAAATGACACGCAACGCAATTCTCACGAGGAACTTAGTTTGATTAGAAAAACACAAGATAATAATTGTTAAAACTTGGTAGCTGTGATTGTGCAATTTCTGCGCTTTATCATATTTTTTTCAATGCTAGAAATAATACAATGCTGGATAGGATTGGTGAAACGTAACTTGAAATGTAACACACGTTGAAACAATTTCGTCTAGTTGTGCTACATGTCAGGTTGCATTGCATGGGATTTGTGTTACATTTCATGTTACGTAGAGGGGCTTGCGGTTACGTAATAACAGCCGCACGGGTTGATCGATCAGGTTAAGCTACGCTTCCCGCAGTTAGTCCGTGGATGCGTGACCATATTTACATACCAAGACCGTGCTTAACGTGCTTCGGAAAGCACGTTAAGCCGTTGGTCCCGGCTGTCATTCGTAGCTCTTTGACAGTCGTAACGGGTCGTCAGAAGCCCAAAAGTCTGACAACCAGTCTTACCAAAAGGTATCGTATTACCCATTAACTTGGTTGTAGAGGTCAGATAGGCAGTAGCTCCATGTAAAATACTGGTACTCAGCTGCATCCGGTTAAACTGGAAGCTGACCCCAACATAGATCTGTACCCGACATTAGTAGATTATGTTCCTGTGTTTGTTTAGTAACAGATAAACCATCTTGTATCATCCAAGTAGGTTTCAAAGAATTTATCGGATGTTTATAAATGAGAGTTGAAACTGAAACTAACTACATTGTAATTAAACAATGAAGTTATTCTTTCGACTCAAATGCAAAGTCCGTATGAGTGGGTTACTCTATTGTGCAAATTGCAGTTTTTGTTAAATGTATATACACTTATTACTTAGGGGAACTGAATTTGAATAGTGACTACTATTCAAATTCCGTTTAATCCACATCATCATCATTGGTATTTTCTTTATTGTCTTATTCTGACTACGTAGTTAGGTATATATCACCTATTTTCATGACTAGTGGTTTCAGTTTTTAGTTTGGCCCTATCACAAGCTTAATCAGCTTATAATGTTCCCCCTGCTGGAACACAGGTATCCTCTCTTCGAGAGGGAGCGACATCTACTACACAGGCGCAATGCGGGCTGGTAGATGTCACATGTCTTCGAATTTTTGATTCTAGGACATGCCGGTTTTCTCACGATGTTTTCCTTCACCGTTTTGAGGCAGTGGTGAAAAATGATTTTTCTCAAATCAAGCTTTTCAGAGTTTCAACTTCAACTGTCAGATTAAAAAAAATATGCCAGTTTTAGTATATTTTTTTAATCCCTATTATCAATTGACTATTCTAGATATCGAACCTAGTCTTAACTCAATACCTGGACCCTTTATGGACGGCCCACAAATTACTTTTCATTGGAATCGTACCTTTTATAGGCATTTTGCTTGTTAGGGAGGAAGTACAATCATTATACTCTTAGCTTGTAAACATCGGCTGTACTGAGGAAGGAAGGATAAATAAAACAATTTAACTAACAAGCACAGTCACACCTTACTCACAGCTATGACTAAATGTTTTACTAACTACTTGATAACAACGAGTTTAATACTTCACTAATAATTATATTTAACTAGATGCGCCCCGCGGTTTCACCCGCGTAAGTGTCGATCCCGTAGGAATACCGGGATAAAAAGTAGCCTATGTCTTAATCCAGGGTGTTAGCTACCTCCATACAAAATTTTAGCAAAACCGGTCCAGCCGTTTGAGCGTGAAAAAGTGACATACATACACACACACACACACTCACAAACTTTCGCCTTTATAATATTAGTGTGACTAGCTGCGCCCCGCGGTTCCACCCGCGTAAGTCTCGATCCCGTGGGAATATCGGGACAAAAAGTAGCCTATGTCTTAATCCAGGGTGTCAGCTACCTCCATACAAAATTTTAGCAAAACTGGTCCAGCCGTTTGAGCGTGAAAAAGTAACAAACATACACATACACACTCACAAACTTTCGCTGTTCAAGTGTGATGTGATTCGTCTTCCATAGGATAATCAGCCTATACAGGGTGGCAGGGACATCGACGCGAAACCTGTTACCATGGATTCAGTACATCATACTTGACCCCCATGCGTTGAAATTTCTAGTCAGTAATTAAAAAAAAAAACAGCTGTTTCCTACAGAAGTGCAATACCTACTCGGTCAAAATGTATGGAACAGCGAATTCATTTTTTTAATAACCGACGAAATATTTTAACGTGGGGGGTCAAGAATGATGTACTGAATCCATGGTACAGGATGCGCGTCGATGTTTCCACCCTGTATATGTTCCCACTGTTGGGACACACGCCTTCTCTCGGTAAGAGGGAGTGGGCCTTAATCCACCACGCGGGCCCAGTGCGGGTTGGTAGACGTCAATTGTCTTCGAATTTTTGGTTCTAGGACATGCCGGTTTCCTCACGATGTTTTCCTTCACCGTTTTTAAAGCAGTGGTGATGAAATAAATTACACAAAGTAAAGCGCCTCTCGGGGTTCGAACCTACGACTGCGAATCGTAAGTCACGACCGTTACCATTGGACCAGCACTGCTCTTCCGTATCTATACAGATTATAAATTAAGTCGCTTTCCGTGTTTATCTCTATGACCACGTTCGCAATAGTTTTTGATACGGTTTTCATAATCTTTTATAGAATTTATTCCGAAATGTTTATGTGTATAATAATACATACATATTAAACTTACATAACGTGTATCTATTCATACACGAAATCTCTTAAGGGGTCATTGTACTCATCATTATGAACAACTTTTACTATGAAGAGTAGACAAAAATGACGTTTCCGTGTGGACAGTAGAACATTTTCGGTAGACAAGCGATTTCTATTCTACATTAGAGTAGAAATTGAAACAGTCATGTTAATTTCTATCCTATTAGCTTTTCACTATGACAAAAAAGAGTCGTTTCAATGTAAAATTCAGAACGACCTAAACGAGAAGACTTGATCAAATGTATATCTACTATTTGCGTTTAACTGCTAATAAATAAAATCAATGTTTAAGTAAGTTATTTATAAGCCTCCAAATGGATAAATTAGATTCACAAAAGTAGCTCAGCTTCCTCCATCCAGTGGAAAGTGCGGTGGTTTCAATTGGCATTCATTTGGCGCGCAATTTGTTACTGCGACGGTTAAGTGTATTAATCGACTCTTGCGCAGGTCGTGCGGCTTCCGCTATAGACGTGGCGCATAGTAACTTATATAAAACCGTTTTATAGGGTATCTTTTATTTTATTTACATGTACACATAATCTGCCTATAATGTTCCCACTGCTGGGACACTGGCCTCCTCTTTCTGTGAGAGGGAGTGGGCCGTAATCCACCACGCGGGCCCAGTGCGGGTTGGTGGACGTCACATGTCTTCGATTTTTTTTTAGTTCTAGGACACATTTACATGCACTTCTAGTAAAATAATAATTTTTGCCGGACTGCACCAAGGAGGGTATTTTTTTTTTAATTTAGTAATATCAACTTTATATAACGTGCCTTCTTATTTCTCTCTTCATAATAAATTATTTTGTTCAATAACATGATTGAGATATTAACAAAACATTTGCAGGTAAATGATAAATGATTTTATTTCTGTAAGTATGTTTGTACAAACACTTTTACACTTCAATCATATTTTAAAAACTAGATGAGATCGATCGGTCGGTAAGCGTTCAACTCAGAATAAGAAAAACAAAAGAAATATTCGAAAAGTTTTAATTCCAAATAAACGATAAAGGTCATCAAAGAAGATCATCATGGGTTCGATTCCCATCATCATCATCAGCCTATAGCAGTCCACTGCTGGACATAGGCTTCTCCAATTGCACGCCATTCAGCTCGATTCTCGGCAACTCTCATCCAGCTGCCACCAGCCACCCTGCGAAGATCGTCGCTCCACCTAGCCTGAGGGCGTCCTACCTTACGTTTGCCGATTCGCGGTCTCCACTCAAGAACACGTCTACCCCAACGATCATCGGTTCTACGGCTAGTATGGCCGGCCAATTGCCACTTCAGCTTGCTTATTCTGTGGGCTATGTCGACAATTTTGGTTCTCTGCCGGATCTGCCTCGTTCCGGATTCGATAGCTAGCCCGTTCCATAGCTCGCTGAGCGACCTTGAATTTATGGACCAGCTGTACCGTGAGTGTCCACGTTTCGGCTCCGTAAGTCATAACAGGCAGGACGCACTGACCTTCGTCTTTAGGCTCTGTGGAATACGCGACGAGAAGACTCGACGAAGCTTCCCAAATGCTGCCCAGCCCAGCTGAATTCTTCTGTTAACCTCCCTCTCAAAGTTGTTTTTACCAAATTGCAAAGTCTGCCCGAGGTAAACGTATTCTCGAACAACCTCGAGAGCACCGCCATTAACAGCAATCGGTCCCGAAGTGACGTGTTCCTTGAACATAACCTTGGTTTTGTCCAAGTTCATCCGGAGACCAATGCGTACAGAAGAATCAACTAGGCCGTCCAGCATCTGCTGCAAGTCATGCAGCGATTCAGCCAGTATGACGATGTCATCTGCAAATCTCAAGTGTGAGATGTACTCGCCGTTGATGTTGATGCCACGTCCATCCCAGTTCAGCGTCTTAAACACATCCTCCAATGCGTAAGAGAACAATTTCGGGGAAATAACATCCCCTTGTCTCACCCCTCGACGCAGGGGGATATGCTCAGTTCGCCGATCCTGAGTTTGGACGGTCATAGTCGCGTTCTCATAAAGACATCGATCGGTTCGATTCCCGGGTCGGGCAAATTATTATTGGGATTTTCCATTAGGTATTTGTCAGTAGCAGCTCGGAGTCTGGATTTGTGCCCGGTTGATGGCAATAGGCTCGCCCCCTATTACATGGGACTTAAACATAACTGGCGAAATGTGGGTGTACTATAGGTACACCTCTGCCTAACCCTTCGGGGATTACAAGCGTGATGTTATGTTATGTCATCAAAGAAAAATAGATCTGTAGACTTTCAGTTTTAGAGTCGCCAAAAACTTATTTGAGAATCGATGCCCTATAACTTCATATAGCGTAACATAACAACATCGCGCCTGAAATCCCCGGTTAGGCAGAGGTGTACCCACATTTCCCCAGTTATGCGCAAGCCAGTTGTCCCATGTAATAGGGTGCGAGCCTGTTGCCATCAACCAGGCACAAATCCAGTCTCCGGGTTACTACTGAGAAATTCCTGATGGAAAATCCCAATAACACTTTGGAGGGCGTGTCAGACTTTTACTGACTAAAACCCACCCGTGTTCCTTCCGTTGCCTGTGTGCCAGGGCCACGATATCCCTTTCGTCGGACAAACTCGCAACCCCGGCAGGCATTGGTCCTAACGGACCCCGTCAGTTTGTGCTGACATCTCTTTGAGGCGCGCGTGGAACACAACGCGCCGTCGACCCGGGCCTGGTCCTTATCGGACGGCGAGCTACCCATCGCTCACCGTCCGCAGGCCCGCGCCTACGGTGGCCGGAAATCGGCTTGCGACTCCCGACGCCCGGGGCGTCTCCTGCGGCGACTAGGGGCATGAGGGCGCGAACCTTGTCTCACCCTCACGCGTTCCGCCTCCTCCTTCGCTAGCATAACTGCTTCGCAGAAGGAGGTGACGGCCTCCCATGCACTCTCGCTCCGAACCATGGCCTGAACCAGGCCCGGACGCGAGAGATCGCCGCCGCCGATCGCCTCCGTGAGGACACGGCGGTGCTCCGCCCAAGCTGGGCAGACCTCCACCGTATGCTCCACCGTGTCCTCCGGGCGATCCACACAGTGGTGACACCCGGGCGTTTCCTCCCGCTTAATCCTAAACAGGAACCTCCCGAAACATCCATGTCTGGTGAGGACCTGCGTCAGGCGGAAGGTGAGGACGCCGTGGCGCCTCTCCAGCCACTCCTCAAAGAGGGGACTTATCGCCACAATTGTGGCGTGCCCAGCGCTGGGTTGCGACAATCGCACTCTCCATGTCGCCATGAGATCCCTCCGGAGCTCCGTCCGCTGTGCCGCAATTTCTTGCGGCAGCGGAGTTATGCCCCGGAGTTTCGCCTCTTCGCGCCACACCCAAATGTGCGCGAGGACTTTCGCCTCCAGATCCCATGGTGGCAATCCGGCAAGGAGGCTCGCCGCCTCACGGGAGACCGTGCGGTATCCCCGTACCATCCTGATGGCCATGACCCTTTGGGACGCGTTCAACCGCTGCGCTGGTCGCAGCCTCAGAGAACGCGCCCACACCGGTGCCCCGTAAAGGGCCATGGACCGCACGATCCCCGCGTAGAGCCTCCGGCAGGAGGCGTTTGGACCCCCTAGATTGGGCAGGAGCCGCTTCAAAGCAGCCCCGGCCCGCTCCAGTCTGGGAGCCAAACGTCGAAAATGCTCCACGAAGTTCCACCGGCTGTCGAGGACGAGTCCCAGGTACTTCATCGTCGACTCGACGCCGATGTGAACCCCTCCCGCCGTTATCTGGGAACCCGACAGTGGCGCGTTCCGAGGACCATAAAAACACATGGCCTCGGACTTGTGCAATGCCACCTCGAGTCCCAATTGCCGGATCCTATCGACGATTGTCGCAACCCCACGTGCCGCCAGTTCGGCCGCCGCCTGATGCGAACTCCCTTGTGCCAGGACTAGCGTGTCGTCAGCGTAGCAGACTACGCTGACGCCACTAGGGAGGTCGGCGCGCAGCACCCAGTCGTACCCGATGTCCCACAGATGCGGCCCCAGGACCGATCCCTGTGGGACACCGCACGACATCTCTCGCCGGTTCCACTCTCCGTGGTGACCGGGGTAGATGACGGCCCTGTCCGTCAAATAGGCCTCGACTACACGACAGAGGTAGGTCGGCATCCGGTGATACCGAAGTGCCTCCCTAATGCAACTCCAGGGCAAGGTATTGAAGGCATTGGCGATGTCAAGAGACACCGCCAAGACGACCCCACCCCGGGCAACAGCATCCCCCGTCGTGAGGGCTCGAACGCGCATGATGGCATCCACCGTAGAGCGCCCCTTACGGAAACCAAACTGGCTCTCCGCCAAATCCGGCCCCACCGGCACCAGCCGCCCGACAAGGCGGTCTGCAATTACTCTTTCAAAGAGCTTGCCCACCTCGTCGAGCAGCACGATGGGCCGGTAAGCGGACGGAGAGTCCGCCGGGCGCCCCGGTTTCTTTATGAGGACCAGTTTCCCCGTCTTCCAACGAAGTGGAAACTGGCCCCTCTCCAAGCATGCGCTTAGGAGCCCCCTTAGTCGAGACCCGAGAGCCTCTAAAGCCAGAACCCAGGTTTTTCCAGGCAAGCCATCGGGTCCTGGGGCGGTATTCTTGGCATTCAGCCTACGTACCGCCACTCTCAGATCTACCTCGGTCACCTCTGGAGCATCGTCGTCGTCGGTGTGGTCCGCATCTGGCACCGCAGGAGGTGGAGCCATGGGCGGGGGAGTATGTTCCCCTCGCGAAGGGAACAGAGCGCTCACCACGTCCTCCACGAGCTGGGGCCGGAGACTCTGCGTCAGCGGGGGAGCCCATGGGCGGAGTTTATCTCGCACCCATTTGTTGGGGCGTCCCCACGGGTCTCTGTTGAGAGTCTCCAGCGTCTCCTCGCGGGCCAGTCCTCTGGCCCGCTGGATCTCTGCTCGGAGGGCAGTCTTCGCTGCTCTGTACCCCTCGTATAGCTCCGCCTGAATGGCTTCCGTATCCGGAGGGCGGACACGGAGCCTGCGGTGCCTGGAGTACCGGTGGCGCGCAGCAACGCACGCCTCGCGTAAAGCGGTCAGCTCACGCGACCACCAGTACACCTGGCGCCGGGCACGTCCGGGCTGGACCCGGGGCATTGCCACGTCACATATATCGGACATGGCCTCCCGGAACCACTCCGCCTCGTCATTGATGTCGGCAGGCCTGTCCGGTGATGACACCCAGGCCTGCACGATCGTGGCTTCCAGGAGAAGCTCCCGGTCCAGCTGCTTCAGCGCCCACCGCGGACTACTCGGGGTCTGTCGGACCGGCGCGCCCGAGGTCTGGGCGGAGACGTCAAACCGGATGTACCGGTGATCGGAATAGGTCTCCACCCCCTCCATGACGCGCCAGTCGATGACACGCGTAGACAGAGCGGGGCTGGCGAACGAGATGTCCACCACTGATTCACCCCGCATCCGCACACACGTGGGGACAGAACCCCGGTTTAGGACGACCAGGCCTGTCTCCAGAGCCCAGTCCTCCACCATCCTGCCCCGTGTGTCCGTATACCGAGAACCCCAAGCCACGTTCTTGGCATTGAAGTCCCCGAGGACGATCACTGGGAGGGGATGGTACCCGACGACGATGATTCTCAACTCCCCAAGGGAGTTGTGGAACTCGGCGAGAGTTCGGTTCGGGGAGAAGTATACTCCCACCACGACAATCTCCCCGAACCGTGCTGCCACGCAACCCCCTCCCCTCTTGACGGCCTCAAGGGACGGGGTACCGGCGGTGGCCGACGAAATAATGGTCACTGAGCCGCTCAGGTCCTCCACCCAGTCGTCCCTGGACTTTGCCTGACCTGGGAATCGTACCTAGAACTTCATGCTCAGCGGTATCGCTTGCGATTATAGGACCAACGAAGCAGTTACTTCCTGATTTCAAAATCAAATCAAATCAAATCAAAAATAATTATTTGTTAGGATATGGTACAATAGACTGATGTTACAATATTGGTTCCAGCATACCCTGCCATAGTATGGCGTACAATTAGTAAATCTGTTTATTTTATTTATTATTACCTATTATATGTATATTTTTTTTAAACCCCCACTTTAGGAATTTCTCCTGTATCGTGGGTGCGTTTACAAACATTTAAACTCACATACACAAACAGCCAGATCAGCCTGTACACTAAACAAAGTCTATATTACTCGTACTAACTTATCTAGAATTATGTTCTAGTTCTAAGACATCCTAACTATTCCGACTAAGTTATTTTCTTCTTTATTAAAGTCAATTCTAAATCTTGACAATGCTTCCTGAATCCTATTGGAAAGTAATTCATTCGTCGGTGGTTACAATCGGCATTCATTTGGCGCACAATTTGTAACCACGACAGCTACGTGTATTAATCGACGCATGCGCTGCTTCCGCTATAGGCGCGACGCACAGTGGGGTGGCCTGCATCTGTGGTAATAAAAGCCGTCTTGTTCCTCAAGGCGGTATTCTTTCTTATCTTCGGTTTCCTATTTTTATTAGGGCCCATTTTTCAATACTCAGATAAACAGACAGAAAGGGTTTATTCGATAGATAGCAATAAAATCAGTTGTTCATTCGTCAAATAGGCTTTATTCGTCGAATAATTCACTTATCTGAGGAATAAATCTATTTGGCTCTTTGACGGCCAGATAACCGCTTATTCCATAGATAAATGACGGTGACGCTACTTAAGTTTGAGGTTAGTTTTCGTGCTTTACAGTTGTACTGGATATTTTCGATAGTATTGACGACATGGCAATTGAGGAGGAAGCTATAATTATATCACAATCATGACGAGCTTCGAGCCCTTTTATGTTCGAACAAATACTTATAACCTTTTCTTCGACGTCGGTGAATTTAGGAGAATTCGAAGAATCTTCACCTGTTCTGTACATCTCCTGTCTTTGGACAGAGGATTTCTTTTTCGTAGCTTTTTTATTCCCTCATATTTTAACTTTACAAGAGCGATCAATTGTTGAGATTCCACATGAGTTGAAAGAAGTTTCAATATGCTTCCATGCTGATTCTTTATATTTGTTTATAACAGAGTCATTTTTTTTTATTTTCTATTACTTACTTGTAGGTCTCGACAAAACTCACATATAATTGAACCTCAGCATTATTAGAGTTCGCTGAACGCTCCCTTTTTTCGGTTAACTAAACATCCTGTCAAAACTAAAAATCACAAATAAAAACACCACGAGCCAAACAAAGGACCTCCTAACGGACGTACCGTAATAAAGGTGACATGACGCGGACGTTTGCAAGCTTGTTCAAAGAAATGGTCCGTCCCGCTCTAACATTCGGTTATTCTTATATTTGTTTCACCTCCGTGAAGTTAGCGTTTTAACAGATGAGATGATCGGTCAGATAGTTATTCTTAGGTTAAATATTTATTGCAACCACTTTTTCATCACCAATCACCAAAGTTATTAGACTATTTATTTGTTAGGTACAAATAAATAGTCTAATAACTTTATTCGTTAGGTAGCTATTGGTACTTTTATCCGAGGATTGAAAAGTCAGTTCTTTTAATCATATAACTTCCAAGCTTCAGTGTGCGTATCATCTGTATGCAGATGACTCGCAGTTGTACTATCAAGGGAGGGTTGATGAAATACCTGACGCTGTCGACAAGTTAAATAGGGACTTGACAGCCATTAAAACCTGGTCTTATAGATTTGATGTTGGAGTAAACCCTAATAAGTGTCAGGCGATCATCATTGGGAGTCATCGTAATATTGGTAAGGTGGATGGTTCAACCTTGTCACCAGTTCTCTTCAATTATACGATCAATCCATTTAGCACTGACGTGTAAGACCTAGGATTGCATATCCATTGTACCCTGAACTGGCGTACTCAAGTCGCTAGGGTGAGCCAGGAGATTACTGGAACGCTATGGGTGCTGTACAGCTTGAACAAATTATTACCACCAAGTACCAAGACAATGCTTGTGCAGTCCTTAATTTTCCCTATCATCGATTATGGTGATTTGTGCTACTATGACCTGAATGCAGATCTCCTCGACAAACTTGACCGTCGTCTCAATAACTGTTTTCGATTCGTTTTCAATCTGCGTAAATATGATCATGTCTCTGCGCATTGGTAGGTAGTAAGTAGGTACTCGAAGGTAGTAAAAATAACCTTATTTAGTGCATATTGCACCTCATTTTACACGTGCAGCCTGTGGGTAGATTACACTCTAAAGTCGTACAGCGCCCTTCGAATTCAATATAATAATGCGTTCCGGGTATTGATGGGGCTGTTCCGCTTCTGTAGCGCATCGGGGATGTTTGCTGAAGCTGGTGTCGATTGCTTCTACGCTACGATGCGAAAAAGATGCGCCTCCCTGGTGCGCCGGGTGCGGGCCAGCCCCAATATTATACTGCAGTGTGTCGCGAGCAGACTGGACTGCTTGTGTGTGAATTGCTACTGCAAACCAAGAGCGTGTAGCAGGGATTCTTATAACCATGGGGCAGGTGTTTAGTTAAGTGTGTAAGTTTAGTTTACTAACATAGATAATAAGAAATATTGTTACTAACACATTTTGAGCCTTGTTACTTGTTTATTAAATATAAATAAAATAAAATAAATTGGTCGCTTCTAAAGTGGTTGCCCATAAGCCAGCGCAGAGAGCAAAGGGCGCTGACCACCTTATTTTCATTTTTGTGTCTTCCTCTTCCCCTAGTTATCTACCCCCCACTTTCAGTACATTTGCGCCAACCAGAACTCTACACACTCTCTGGTGTAAATAGAAAGAAAGAAAGAAATAAAGAAAATACGTTTATTAGACGTTTACACGTTTGTTTTTTACGTTTTAAATGGCTTGTCTGATCAGTTGAGCGCCTTAGGCGCTCTCAGACCTCCTCCAGCCGTACTCTAGAAAGCTGCTATCAGATCTCATCTGATACCTGACGGAGAAACGAGGCTTCGAAATTACCTCGATTGTATGAAAATGTTGCTCTGGGTACTTGATTTGATGGTAAGTGTAGTTCAATATGACTTTGTAAATTAGGTATTTTTCTCTTATGATAATTTCATAAAGTCGAATCACCCGAGCTGATTTTTTGAGAATGATTCAAAAAACTTAATCGCTTTATGCCTTTTATGATTTTTTTTATTACTGTATTGTGTTATTAGGTGGTTATTAAAAAAATCTAATTAAAAGTGTGCTCCAGTGTGCGCTCTGCCTACCTGCGCACAGGCACTTAGTTTAGTCCGACAATATAGGTTATTGAATACAGTGTTGTCGACGTCACAGCAGCCATTGAAAACAGCGCTCAATAGCGTAAGGGAAATTGTTTTCACACGACAACATGTATTACGGAGTATGTGTTGTGGTTCATGTTTGGATTGTGGGCAATGTATGGTCTTACTAGATTAATAGACGAATAGAAAACAGCGCTCAGTAGCGCAAGGGAAATTGTACGGAGTATGTGTTACGGTAAAAGTTTGGAGAGTGGTGGAAATACGGTCTTGCTAGTAACGATCTACCAATATGGGTTGTAGATTTTTTTTTTCACAACACATTTTGCAAAACTTTTATAAAAGAGGACATACACGGATGGTGATACTTACTTAATTATATCCGGTGCAATTAAAAAAAAAAAGAAATTTTTATTTGTTCTCATACAATTGTTCCACAACACAAAATTGAGGCAGCACCGGTAAGTTATAAGGATACTTGTGATGGGGTTACCATTATCAATTAAAAAAGAAAAGAAAATGTTTAAGTTTCAGAATGTTACAAAAACTGTTGAACCATGTTCAGGTTTGTGTAGTGTTTGTGTGTGTGTGTATGTGTGTGTGCGTGAAGGGGTGGATGTGCGGGGTGTGTGGGTTTGTCTAATCAGTTCCGCTACCAAACTTACTGACTGGCTCATATAGGTATTCAACTCAGCATTGCCTATCCTCCTATAATATTATTCGTTCTCATACAAAAGAAGAACCTAATCCATTCCAACTAACGAAATAGTATGTGGTCTTGACGTGAGATTTCCCTTGATTTTGCACTCACACTTAGCTCGTGGCTAAGTAATAACAGCCGCATGGATCGATCCATCAGGTCCTCACCGGACACGGTTGTTTCGGGAGGTTCCTGTTCAGGATAAAGCGGGAGGAAACGCCCGGGTGTCACCACTGTGTGGAGCGCCCGGAGGACACGGTGGAGCATACGGTGGAGGTCTGCCCGGCTTGGGCGGAGCACCACCGTGTCCTCACGGAGGCAATCGGCGGCAGCGATCTCTCGCGTCCGGGCCTGGTTCAGGCCATGGTTCGGAGCGAGAGTGCATGGGAGGCCGTCACCTCCTTCTGCGAAGCAGTAATGCTCGCGAAGGAGGAGGCGGAACGCGTGAGGGTGAGGCAAGATTCGCGCCCTCGCGCCCTTAGTCGCCGCAGGAGACGCCCCGAGCGTCGGGAGTCGTTAGCCGATTTCCGGCCACCGTAGGCGCGGGCCTGCGGACGGTGAGCGATGGGTAGCTCGCCGTCCGATAAGGACCAGGCCCGGGTCGACGGCGCGTTGTGTTCCACGCGCGCCTCAAAGAGATGTCAGCACCAACTGACGGGGTCCAGTAGGACCAATGCCTGCCAGGGTTGCGAGTTTGTCCGAAAGGGATATCGTGGCCCTGGCACACAGGCAACGGAAGGAACACGGGTGGGTTTTAGTCAGTAAAAGTCTGACACTCCCTCCCGCTCCGCCCATAGCGGGAACCCAAAAAAAAAAAAAAATGGATCGATCCATCAGGTTAAGCTACGCTTGCCGGGGTTGGTCTGTGGATGGGTGACCATCTTTACATACCAAGACTCCTCCGTGCCTCGGAAAGCACCTTAAGCCGTTGATCTCGGCTATCATTCGTGGATCTTTGGCAGTCGTTTGGGTCGTCAGAACCCCGAAAGTCTGGCAACCAGTCTTACCAAGGGGTATCGTATTACCCAGTTACTGGGTTGTGGAGGTCAGATAGGCAGTCGCTCGTAAAAAAATGGTATTCAGCTGCATCTGGTTAGACTGGAAGCCGACCCCAACGTAGTTGGGAAAAGGCTAGGCAGATAGACTTTGCACCATGTAAAACCGGACTATTAATAAAATTATGTTAGCCAAATGTCCATACAGGTACATTTCTTGACTTTACCATAGTTCACACATTACATGTAACATATACACGTAATATTTTATGGAAACTGGTTCCAAATAATATTATTGATGTGGAGTTTCTTCTCCGATAAAATATAATAATGATGGTTGAAAGTCGAAACATGGGTGCAAAGATCTAAGGTCAAAATTTGTGTGTGAAATATATGACCTGCCGGAATTATGTAAAGGCTTATTATGCTGGGGCTCCACGTATGAGGGACTAGTAGTATGTCGTGGGGTTTTTACTAATAATTTTTAATAGTGAGAATTAATGATGGGCCGAATACGGATTTTTATTCGGCTGAATATTCGGCAGGATGGCACGCTTTATCGTGCATCTCAAAAATCAGCGCGTTGAAGAGCATACCTTTTCTAACGTCGCTACCCTCGGACCCCGGACTGTTATTGCATCACTATGTTCAATAATTATAAAATTAAAACAATACAAACCTACCGCTTTTATTTCTTCTATTGGACCATAACTGCTTCTGATCGAAGCAATGTGAGATTATTACTATTTATCTCTTTACATATAAATAATAAATGATAAGTGGATACGGATTCAGTTATATAATTGTGCTACTTCATAATTATATGCCTATAGAGGCAACTTTTTAATACAATATTATTCGGTAGACGATTCGACATTTTTGCCGAATACCGAACATAAAACTAATATTCGGCCCAGTAAATTACAGGCTATACAGACACATTTATTTTCCCTAGTGGGAAAACGAATACCAACTTCTGCAATAATACTGCAAGATTATTCTTTTAGGTAAAGACAGTTTAAAGAAATCGTCGAAAAGTTTGAATTTGAATCCATGTGTAATTCAAGTTTAAATACTTCAAATAATTTCAATACACTGGTGACAGTAGGAAACCATTGTCATCATCTGCCCAGCCATTTCACAACTATGTTGGGGTCGGCTTCCCGTCTAACCGGATGCAGCTGAATACCAGTATTTTACATGGAGCGACTGCCTATCTGTCCTCCACAACCCAGTTACTGGGTAACACAGGAGGACACCATGAATATAAGATAAATAATTGTAGACAAGTTAGTAAAACGAAAAAAATATTTGCACACAAACAATTTTCCAATTTAAAAAATTGATTTAGTTAAATATTTATATCTATTTGGTTAGAGTTCACGTACCTCAAGCAGTGACTATCAGTCTCGCGTAGACTATAACTTGTTACCTAATTACATCTTCCAATTTAGGGTGAGGCCAAACGAGCGTAATTTTGTGAGTCGTGAGTCGCAGAATTTCGGTCGCAGAAATTCTGCCTGGCAGAAATTCTGCTCGGATGCCAGACGAGCGCATTTTATTCAGTTACTATCCAACGTTTATAGCGGATGTTTCTGTTATGCAATGGAACCAATTTCTGGGAATCAATTTCAATTGTCATTTTTTCTGTGTCCAGCATTTTGTGGGTAAAAATACGTGTCAACTCTCACGCAATCTGTACCTGACTGACGCTTTGCTCGGCCCGCGTCGACCCCTTCGCCCCCCGCAAACTCAATTCGGTTCGAATAATGCGTGTGAGTCAGCAGACAACTCATTTTGCGTCGCCGTGTGAATCAAATATAGGACTTTTTTTATGAAACAGAATGCAGCAGAATTTGTGCGACCGAAATTCTGCGACTCACGACTCACAAAATTACGTTCGTTTGGCTTCACACTTAGTCACCATAGTAAAGTTTGATCACGATGTCTTAATAAACTTGCTCACAAAACAAGTCGTGTTTGGTATCATCAAGTAATGTTCAAATAAACTAATTTTAACATACGCACATGAAATTTTACACTTAGTTAACGGTTTTAGTGCATAGTGGGCGTATTCAAATATGCAGGGAGCGGCCTTAAGCAATGCGGTACTAATGAGAAATGCCTTCTGAACGGTTTGAGGCGAGAGATTCATCATTATCTTCACGGCCACTTTAAATATTTAATATTTCTGAGCTATCAATTTCTACAGAACTGAATAATTTTGTCATCAAGGTATCGAAAAACTATACTTGGTTTTTGACCAAAAAATGTTATAGTTTCTGATATTATACACATGAAATAAAATCCAAAGCATCTTTTCGAACAGCCATGCTTTCAGGGCTTGAAATACCGGTATTTTTGGGAACCGGTACAATGGTACCGGTACCAGAGTAGGACCTGTAGGTACTAAAGATTTTTTAATCAGTATCGGTACTGTACCGGTACCTACTAAACAAATATTTCCGTAAGTTAGAGTGAGAAAACAGATATACCTAGTAAGTAAAAAGGATAGTTCATAGGCATTAGAAAAAAAAACTTCAAGGTTGCCAACCGTACGAGGTTTCTCGTACAACTTAAGACATTTATGTACGCGCTGGGTACCTGAATTTGCTACCGGTACTTGTTAGGTGGAGTACCGGTATCCGTCTGGAACAGGCACTCAGGTACCGAAATGGCAAGAACCGCTAAGTACCGATACAGAACCTGTACTTTAGGTACCGGTGCCGAGCCATGCATGCTGTCCTACAATTAGCAACCAGGAAACAGTAAAGCATGGTTTTATTTGTGTTTAAGGGAACCAGTTTGATGATGATGGTGATCACAGTACTTAAATGCCGTTTCAGCTTTTTCTCTAATATTTCCCAATGCATTGGCAAGCCATTAGGTGCTGGAAAATCCCATAGGTAAGCAATAGTAACTTCTTTCAGTGACGTGGGTTTTCAGCCAAGTTTTCATGCAAATAACATAAGAAAAACATCCATTAAAAATATCTCTGATCTTTTCTTTACCTACATAAAGACGGTTCCAGCCAGACATGTGTAATGTCTAATATGTTATGTAATGGGAATAGACGGTATACAAACTCAAGACGAATCCTGTATGTATTCGACTATGAGAGTCTGTATTCGCGTTAAAAACCAACAGCCGATGGATCAGCGCGAGCGCCAGTCCGAGTGTTACATGCTACGTAATGCTCGTAGTGCCGTCCACATGCAGAATTAAATTACACATTACACTTGCTGGACCCTGCTTTACATAATTCACACCTGTAATACTGGAAGGGTTAGGCAGAAACACACTTGTACCGGAGATCTTGGGATCTAGTGCGACTTCCGCGATGTGCCGGCCCGCCTCTACGGGCCACCTCTAGTCTGGGGGGGGGTGAGGTGTTTGACCCACCCCAAGACGTCTGAAAAGGGCGCGCGTGGAACATTACGTGCTGCCATCTCGGGTCTTGTATGGTATTATGGGGGCGGCAGACGTCCCCAAGTCCACCGTCCTTGGACCCATTTAGAGAGGCCGGAAGCGGGCGTCGTCAGCCCTTTGCCGACGCCCGATGCGCCTGCTGCGTGCCGGGTGAGTGGAAGAGATCTCCTTTTCTGCAGTCTCCTTCTGCAACACGACTGTTTGGCAGAAGGATACCATAGCATCCCAGGACTTCCCGCTGCCCACCAACGACCTTGAACTTGACCACGGCCGACAGCGAGAGGGCACTGCCTAATTCTGAGATGAGGGCATGGCGAGGCTCCTCCCATGCGGCACACTCTGCCAGCGTATGCCGCGCCGTGTCCTCCCGGCAGTCGATGCAGTGGTGACACCGGGCGTCCGGCTCCCTGTTTATGCAACACAGGTACTTTTCAAAGCAACAATACCCCGAGAGCACCTACGTCACCCGAAACGACAGGTACCCGTGCCTCCTCCCGAGCTAGAGCTCGAGTACCGGCCGGACCGCCCCGGTAGTGACGAGCCCGTGAGGCCGTGGTAGGAAGTGAAAGCCTGAGTTATATCTACGCCTGCCTAAACCTACTTCGTACTAAATAATGGCACTCAAACAAGGAGCTGAATTAATCTGCTTAGCCTTTTCCCAACTATGTTGGGGTCGGCTTCCAGTTTACCGGATGCAGCTGAATACCAGTATTTTGCCTGGAGCGACTGCCTATCTGAACTCCACAACCCAGTAACTGGGTAATACGATACCCCTTGATAAGACTAGTTGTCAGACTTTCGGGTTTCTGACGACCCATAACGATTGTCAAAGATCCATGAATGACAGCCGGGACCAACGGCTTAACGTGCTTTCCGAGGCATAGTGGAGTCTCGGTATGTAAAGATGGGCATCCACGGACCAACTGCGACAAGCGTAGCTTAACCTGATGGATCGACCCGTGCGGCTGTTCTTATTTAGCCACTAGCTTCTCCTCAAAACCCTCCTCCTAACGCAAACAAGGAACTATGGATACATATTACATGACCGACCCTTCACCACAAAATATCATAAATCTGTAAAAGGAAAGCTATATATCGTACAGGCTGTGTAAATTCATTACAACTAATCAATGTATTATCACCTCCACACTCCATATAAAGACTTGGTCATACAAACTCAAGGATACGAAGAGAAAACCTTTTTTTTTCAATTACAATTGACTTTTATGGTCACTGAAGTGTTTATCAATAAAATGCTTGTTATTGTGATTGTATCTCTGTTATCGTGATACCTTTTAAAATCTGGCTATGTCCTTGGCTCTGCCCACGTGTTTATCTTTTAAATTCTGGTACGAAAAGCACCCTACATCTTTGCCAGAGCACGATATTTTTTCAAAATGTATTATCAAACTAGCTGCTGCACGCGGCTTCGCCTATGTGTTTTTTTCTAAATAAGTTACTCCTTATAACATAAGCTATCTGCTAGTGAAATCCCCGTCATAATCGGTCCAGCGGTTTCGGAGATTAGCCAGAACAAACCGACAGACAGACAGACAAAACATTTTAAAATTGTTTTTTATTAAAATTAAAATTATATATGATATAGGTATATTATATTATTATATAAAATTATATATTATATATAAAATTATATATACAATTTTATAAATTGTATATATACTTTCTTAGGCATTTAGAAAAAGCTGTTATTTTGACATTACAAACAAACACTTTAATTTTAATTCTTTGTTGATCAATTATGTTTTTTTTATAAAAATGATTTATGGCTTCGTAGTTTATCTGTAAAACTTAGTGAACTAAAACATGACCCTCTTTTTGGGCCTCACTTTAGTCGCGTAATAAGAAAGACTCATGACTTCTTGGCGGGAAAGTGAAGCGTCATGTTAGCAGTTTTGTTTTATTTTCTAAAATTTGTGTTTAACCGAATATTAATGTGTAATAGTGGTGGATTATTAACCATTAAGTGTTCGTGAACCTGCATTAATGTAGGCAAATGAAACAAAACAGTGCAACATCACTTTAAGTTCTCTCAAGAAGTCCGCGCGAGGTTTCAGTAAAGTGCCACGTCTTTACTGAAACTCAAGGGGAGCGGGGCGGGATGTCATCTATCATCTTTATCATGCATTGAATGGAGTTCATTTCATAATTATTTAAGTAACTTTGTACTTGTTACCTATTTTTACATGACACTGGCTAAATGCACAAACCGTGCGAAGCCAAAAAGAAAAAAAAAAAAAGAAAAAAGAAAGACTCATTTTTGCATTACCCATTCACAAACTCAAACTCAAAGCATTTATTTCAATGAAACCATTTACAGGCACTTTTGAATTGTCAAGGAGTCGGTCAGTTAGAAATATGAAGCTAGTTGCCCATTCAAAAGTAGTAGGTTCCTATGGAGAAGAACTGGCAAGAAACTCCACGGACTTCTTTTAAATTAAAATATTGATACAAAGTATGGTTTACATCAAATTGTTTTGTCAGCTTTTATTACTTTTCAGCCAATCCTCATAATACCTTGTAACCCTTAAAGGTACTATAAACACACAATAAACACATAAACAAGTGTGTAAAACAAACGGACAGAGCAACACGCCTCTCTCTTTTACCAAACGGTGACTTCGAACAATAAGCAGTAACTGTCAGTAGTGACCGCTCGCTTCTCGTTTTAACGGGCAGTGTGGTAAATTTATGTTATGGTGTAAATGGAATATGTGGATGATAATTGCTTTGTGAAACGAAACGAAACGTTCATCATTCATCATCATCATCAGCCTAGCCTTTTCCCAACTACGTTGGGGTCGGCTTTCAGTCTATTCCAGCTGAATACCAGTATTTTACATGGAGCGACTGCCTATCTGACCTCCACAACCCAGTTACTGGGTAACACGATATCCCTTGGTAAGACTGGTTGTCAGACTTTTGGGCTTCTGACGACCCGTAAGAACTGTCAAAGATCTACAAATGACAGCTGGGACCAACGGCTTAACGTGCTTTCCGAGGCACGGACGAATCTTGGGAACAGATGGTCACCCATCCACGGACCAACCGCGGCAAGCGTAGCTTAACCTGATCGATCGACCCGTGCGGCAGTTGTTATTTAGCCACAAGCTCCTTAAGCTCCACAAGCTCGTTAAATAGATAGTAAAAGTAAATTGAAGTGCTACCGTAAAGTTTTTTATTTTTACAATTAGATGACATCGGAGCTGATGCCACTCTGATGCCGAAAAATTAACAAACAAAAAAAAGTTACACCATATTTCAGGTTATTGCTTTATTTCAAGCTTTTTTGTGATATATATATACCTATTTATATTCGGAATTGACTCGTTACTAGCTTTTATTTTTTGAATTTGCAGATGCATTACACAAATAACTAGCTGCGCCCCGTGGTTTCACCCGCGTAAGTCTCGATCCCGTGAGAATATCAGGATAAAAAGTAGCCTATGTCTTAATCCAAGGTGTCAGCTACCTCCATACAAAATTTTATCAAAATTGGTCCCGCCGTTTGAGCGTGAAGAAGTAACAAACATACACACACACAAACACACACACTCACAAACTTTTGCCTTTATATTATTAGTGTGATAAATAGCCTATGTCACTCCCACAATTAAGAAGACGATGCATATCCGGTAGGCTCTAATAATTCTTCCATATCCCAAGGGCACGTCTTCCCTACCATTATCGCGCCCCCCGGTCTACTCTCTGATATACAATGGTCTCTGTAGTCCCATGAAACATGAGGCTTCAGGGTTAGTGTGAATCTTTGGGTTCATTCCAGCAATCCAGTCTGGTTCAACTACGCTGGGGTCGGTGCATTTCATACGTCATTCATATGCCACTACCACAATAGGGAACATGCATGTATTTTTATTTTTCACTAAATCAATATTAGACAGTAATATAAACCTAAGGAAAGTATTAAAAGTTAAATTTAACTACTGATTGATGCTCAAAAAAATTATGAAACTCCAACAATTTTCTACTACAGTTCAAACGTCGGTTTCTGTCGCGGTCATGATGTGACGTCATTGTTCACGAAACTGCTTTGTTTACATCTGTTTTTAGCCCCAAATCTTATATATTAAATTATTGTTAATGCTTTATTCAATTCGAAATCGCACTTACATATTTACCTTAGTGAGATTTCAAGCATTAAGCAAAGAATAGATTTTATTCACACGTTTTGTTTCGTCACTTCCGGCATTTTCGAAGAGGACGCGTTTTGAGTTTGCGTTCCGTTCCACCATAAAACCGCAACATAAATTAATTAATTGTAAAATAAGTAATGCATTAAAAAATGAAAAAAATATTGGAATTTGTTTCTTGACTCCTACACAATGTATATTAAAATAATGGATACGTTTTGAATTACGTGCAAATTCCCTATTAAGACGAATCTAACGACACCTCATTTATGTTTAAGTCCCTCAAGCCGTTTAGGCTACAGAGAGTGCCAAAGAAATAGCCATACTTAGATACATACATTCATATTACATACTCTCGAAAAACAACAACCTCCTTCTGGGGCAGTCGGGTAATAAAGAGTGAACCTCTTACCAAGATTAGGCTTAGAATTTTAATACTTTGAGTACTTAATTAATAGTAGAAATCCCAAGTCATGCTATGCTACTCGTACCACTGATGTTACAAAATTAAATAAATAGAAGAATGTCTTTTAAAGTTAAACCTTTTTGATCGTAAAAAAAGATGCTTCAAATCACATGAATAGCCTACAGGAACCATTATTTTAAACCATACATTGACAGACATAACGTCAGTGAGCCAAGCAGTTCAATTCAAAATCAAAATCAAAATTTATTATTTCACATAAACCTACATGGGCACTTATGAAACGTCAGAAGCTAGGTTCACGGTTCCAATTGGTCGTTTCCTATGAAGAAGAGCCGGCAAGAAACTCCACGGTTACTCTTCTAAAAAGTGGGCTTTAACAATGTTATAAGTTACAGTGTTAATAGGTATGGGAGGACAGTGTAGGCCCGTCAACAAGTACCAAGTACTTAACAAAATAAAAGATAGTTTACAAAGCTACAGTCTATTAAGCCTACAACGTTCTCACATTCACAAATTATAAAAGAATCTATATAAAATATTACTAAAGTAATAAAAATAAAAACCTACATATTTAAACCAAATGACAACATTGTCATTACAACTGAATAAATATTCTGTCCACAAGTCACTAATAAATATTTTAAATTAAAATTGTAGGTTATGTCAAAGTATGTAAAAAAAAGAAATAAAAATTCTTTAGTAGGCTATTTAGTTGAGCCTTTGACCCGTACATATGGCATTCATTATTATATGTAACCTGGGCAATAACTGTATTCTGCATAACCAGGGATCATAAACCCGCTTTTATGTATAAAAGCAATAAATGTAAATTAATTTAAATATCGCAATGTCCAAGAGAACATCTTACAATCGTATTCATCTAGGTGATCGTTAATGTTAACGAGGTAATATCTGGCTATTGCTGAGAGTGTCCGGTTCAACTCGACACAGGTCACAAACTCACGGTTAGTGACAAAAATATGACATATTATAATTATCCTTTCCTCATTTTACCCATTAAGAGCCATAAGAAATCGGGAAAAAATTAAAAATAAAACAAATTATAAAAAAAAAAACCGACTGCAAAAAAATGAACTGAAAAGATGAAAAGAAAACCAGTATCCTTTAAGTACCAAAAATAAATAAATGCAGCCGGAGGCATCTAGGATGTTACGAACGCCTTCAAATTTGCTATTTGAGTTTTTTTTTGTTTGTAATGTTTTAAAATGTTCACTAGCCTATGTTACTCGGAATAGTTCAACGCTTCTAACAATACCAGATACATTAAAATCGGTTAAGCCGTTTAGAAGTTATGGTGGAATAAAGAAACTCACAAACATACGTACATACATGAACCCTGAAAACATAACACTCGTTTTTAATTATTATAGTCTGATTAGTTTTTATGTAATACTTGATATTATTATTACTTGTTTATTAGATGATTCAGGATTGGTGCCCGGTTGTTGGCAATAGGCTCGCCCCCTATTACATGGGACGTAAACATAACTGGTGAAATTTGGTTGTACTACAGGTACACCTCTGCCCAACCCTTTGGGTAAAAAGACGTGATAGTATGTTGATGTTGCTTAACTTAAAATTTACAGTTGTGGCAAAATATTGAATGTTTGATTCTATTAAAAAACTAACCAAGGTTATTTCAAAAGTTTATTATTCTTCCTAATGTCAAATCAATCATTACAAAATGAACATAGTATAATGCCTATATAAAATATGAAATACACAATTTTCATTCTCAACTGAAAGCAGACATTACCTTTTAACTGGGCGATTAATCCTTGCATTTACATTCGTACGTTACAAGGGATATTAAATACGACCATTAGATGTATAAACCGGGGTAATTATGAGGAGACATTATCATAATACACACCTTTCAAATGACTGGTGTTGCTAGCGGAGGGAAAATATTATTAGTTGACTTGTCTAAGTAGAGTTTGTGGTCTAATTGACAAGCTGATGCGGATCACTATGACTTTACCATAGTGATCTTTATTGTTCTTACAATAAGGTGCCTCTTTGGTTGCTGCTGTCACGGGTAAAATAAATGTGAAAGTACCGTAAATATAAATTCGAAATGAAGTTCTTCGACCTGTCAAAATAAAAGTTTAAAGAATTTGCCAGGAAAATAATGGAAAAAGTAAAAGTAAGATTAAGTTGTGTGGTTACAGCAAAAAATGTAAACCCAAACCAAGGGGTGTTAAAATCAACTAAATCAGTAACATCCTCTTGTGTAAAACATCTTACAATGAATCTGCTAAAACTGCTGTCAGTCGTACGGACCTCGACTGCGTACAGCCGGGTCCGTTGCGCCATGTTTTTATAACCCGAAAACATGGCGCAGCTGACCCAGCTTAACACACTTCCAATCACAATTCGAAAAAATACCATTTTAGTCCGGGCGCGAAACTTCCTAGAGTTTAAAGCTGGATAATGCTAATTCCTGGACATTATTATCCCACGCAAAACCGTTCTTAGTCTAAATCGCTTCCGCTTACAACACACACCATACCACATACCGGATTCATTTATAATAACCAAAATTATGTGCCAATAGGCGTAGGTACATTCTTTATGGTCCGTCGTAAATACATAAGAACAACATTAGTTGTGAAATATTTCTGAATGCCGTCGATGTCGTCCGGCCGTTTGTTGAGACATCTTCCAAGGTATAAAATTTAATTAACTTTTTTAGTAGTTACTAAAAAAAAAGTTTCTAATAGTTTGGAAAAGTATCTTATATATATATATATAGCTGGCAGAGTGTGCGGATCGGAGGAGCCACGCCGTGCCCTCATCTCTGGAGTAGGCAGTGACCTGTCCTTGCCGGCCGAGTCGATGGTCGCCAGCGAGGAGTCCTGGGACGCGGTAGTATCCTTCTGCGAAACATTCGTGTCGCAGAAGGAAGCTGCGGAAAGGGAGCGGGAGATCTCTTGCGTTCACCTGGCCCGCAGCAGGCGCAGGGGGGGGGGCCCACCGGCATACTTTTATTTATTCAATAAGTACACCAAAAGCTTAAACAATACATAATATAAAATTGGCTTAATAGTTAAAACAGAATTTAGCTATTATATTACTTCTATTGCGCTTCTATTGTTGATTTCTCACGCCGCCGCGCCGCCATTTAAGACAAAACGGTTTTAGCACCCAAATTGTGATAAAATGTGTGTAACTCGAACCGTGTCACAGTAGGCCAAGGCGGCGCGGACTGTTCCACGTGCGTCCCTTTTAGACGTCGCGGGGGGGGGGGGGGAGTCAAACACCTTACCCCCCCCCCCCCAGACTAGATGTGGAGGCGGGCCTGCACCAGCCGGGGATCGCGGAAGTCGCACATGATCCCATGACCCCCGGTGCATGTGTGGGAAGGGAACACTGGGGTGGTTTTTAGTCAGGAAGAGTCTAACAGACCCCTCCGCCCACCCCAAGGCGGAGGACATCCATGATTTTCCAAGCCGTGAACAAAAAGAAAAAGAGGAGCTCGTGGCTATGTAATAACAGCCGCAGGGGTCGATCGATCTGGTTAAGTTATGCTTGCCGGGGTTGGTCCATAGATTGGTGACCATTTTAACATACCGAGACTCCTCCGTGCCTCGGAAAGCACGTTCAGCTGTTGGCCCCGGGTGTCATTTGTGGATCTTTGACATTCATTAGGAGTCGTCAGAAGCCCAAAAGGCTGACAACTAGTCTTACCAATGGGTATCGTAACCCAGTTGCTGGGTTGTGGAGTTGCGGAGGTCAGATAGGCAGTCACTCCATGTAAAATACTGGTATTCAGCTGCATTCGGTTAGACTGGAAGCCGACCCCAACATAGTTGGGAAAAGGCTAGGCAAATTGACTGACATAGTGTTGATAAGTGCTGTTTAGACCCAGGGCCCCTAGGCACTTCGATGTTTGAGGGAATTATATATATTATTATTTTTAACGCATTCCGAAGCTATTTTGGAAATTTAGTCACTAAAATGCACTAGTAATTGAAAATTGAAACATTTTTTCGAATTAAATGAAGAAATTTTAAACATTTTTTTTTTACTTTAATTATCTATGAACAAACATCATAAGTAATGCGGTCGGGACTTCTTGGCGGGAAAGTGAAGCGTCATGATTAGAGTTTTGTTTTATTTTCTAAAACTTGTGTTTAGCCTAATATTAATGTGTAATAATGGTGGATTATTAACCATTAAGGGTTCGTGAACGTGCATTAGTGTAGGCAAATGAAACAAAACAGTGCAACATATCACTTCAAGTTCTTTCAAGAAGTCCGCGTGAAGTCTCAGTAAAGTGCCACGTCTTTACTGAAACTTAAGGGGAGCGTACGGGTGGGGATATCATCTATCATGCATTGTTTAAAATTCATTTCATCATTACCTATAACTATACAAAGTAACTAAATAAAGACTTGGCTAAAAGGTCACAGCAACCAGGCCTAGACAAAATCTAACTGATTGCTATTTTAATTGTATATTTTATTATTTTTATGACATTTATTTTACACTCTGTGATTACCTTAACTCACACACTGATTATTTTAGGAAAACTTTTTTTTTTTACAATGTTTATCAATATGTGAGCACCATGTATCTATCACATAATTAATTTATCTGTCATTGCTTCATTATTAATTCTTTTGACCTATTTGTGGTATAGTAATTTTATTCTAGGAGCATCGTCTTCACATTTAATTATATAATTGATGTACAGACGCCAGCACATCAAGTTACTACAATCTGTCAAATTTCTTTAATAGATTTTCAACTTTATCGCTACAGCTTAAGGTTCAAGGTTGATTGGGATAATTTGACAGTTTCGGGTAGTTTGACCTGCTGGCGTCTGTACCAATACCAAATATTGTAAAACATTTTAAAAGAGTAACGGTGGAGTTTCTTGCCCATTCTTCTCCATACGAAGCTACCTTTTGGAAGGGGCGACTAGAATCAATTCTATTTTATTTGTAAATTTTGACGTTCAAAAGTGCCATCTATGTGCCTATTTGAAATAAATAATTTGACTTTGACTTTGGCTTTGACTTTGCCATTAAACTATTAAAAAAAAAAAAGTAATGCAGTCTATGCTATATATGTATGTCACAATAGTTACACTACGCCAACGGTCGTCATACGCGGCGTATAATACACCTACCCGGATTATTCTGTAAACTTTATTTATAGAATCATACGGATATATAATATATATATTATCCCCTAAGCTGGCTGGGACCTCGGCACACAAGGCCTAGTTGTGTGCCGAGGCGTTAATCCGGGGCTGACCCTTGGTATGACTGATTCTGACGACCTGTAACGACTGTCAAAGATCCACGATTGACAGCCGGCACCAACGGCTTAACGTGCTATCCGAGGCACAGAGGAGTCTCGGTATGTAAAGATGGTCATCCATCCACGGACCAACACGTAGCTTAACTTGATGGATCGACCCGTGTGGCTGGTTTTCCATTCTCACACATCAAGAGTTATAAAATTACAGCTAATATAATTTCACAACCTATCGAGTTATCGACTCCACATTAGCCCTACGGCGATTGTCACTTCAAACCTCTCAATAAATACCCTCATTGACAGCCGAGCCAATTATCTGTTTTAGGGATGGCCCCAAACACATAATTACATTTTAAATTCCGTTTATCTATTTGCTGTCTACCCGTCATGTGTAATAAATTGGCTAAAAGTGCGCGCACGCACGGTGCGTCGTGTCAAAATTGCCCCGCGGGGGTCTGAAGCACCTGTTGCAATAGTTTAATGTGCTTAGAAGTTGATCGGACGTTTGAAGGGAAAGTGATGTTTTTTTGTTTAAAGCATACTTGATAGTTTTGTGTTTATATTCAAGAAAGGAAGGCTATTTTCATGTAGTGCCAGTAAAGCCCCATTTACACGGTGCAAGTTTCTGGAACGATCAAGAGCAATAATCGCATGGCGTTAAATTTTATTGCCATTCAAGAATTGCATGCAAGTGTTTTACACGCGTGCGTTTCCATACAATGGTATACAGTAATTGAATGCAAGTTTTGCCGTGCAAATTGTATTCTAAGGCGATTATTGCATTCTAGTTTTGCCTCGTCCTAATACAGAGTTGCACGTCCTTGTATATTTGATTCAAGTATTGCCCGTATTGCCAAATATTTCATTAAAAAATTATTGAATGTCTTCTCATGATTTTTTTTAACTTCTTTCATTCGTTCGTATTTGTAGAATGCATGTAATTTTATTGTACGTGCTGTTTACACTATAGGTACCAGTTTTGAACGGCAACTAAGTGCCCGTATCGTGCAAGAATATTGTACGCGTTGTTAAGACGGGGCTAGTTAGTTGCCCTTCAATGTTATGGTATGCCACAGGCAATAAACTAGCACCGTGTAAATGGAGCTTTAGCCTTTGACCAGTTATATGTTAAATATAGATATGTCCTTTATCAGTTGATTGACTCCAATTACTTCCGCAAATCAATTCCCTACAAGTCTACGAAAGATTCCTAGCTTGTGTTTTTCAGAGACTTCATTTGTTTTTCTTAAACTGGATGGTAGTTAGATAGGTACAGTCCGGCCGTTGAGAGAATGCGTTCTTGAAAGCTGTCAGTTTCATACTGTGGCGTCATTTACATCGTCACATGCGATCTACGCATCACCCTGACGTCACCCAAAAATCCTGCATCGCGCGAGCAGAGTTTACCGCGTAACTAGCATATACAGGGTTACTGGTAACTCGACGTATTCCTTGCACGACGTCATAGTAAGGTTAAAATGCAACACATTAAGCCACCAAATGTTCTACCGAAATTCAGTAGTTTTTGAGTTTTTTTTTAAATAAAGTAATGACAAAAATTACGAAAAATAAAATGTTCAATTAGTGATCTCTGCCAAGTTTTCGGCATTTTGGATTTTTTAATTATTAAAAAAGATTTGCTACGGCATCAGCTATGATAATAAATTAAATTCCAGTATAGTCGCACCGTAAATCATTTTTAAATTGTATTTTTCATAAAACAACTAAAAACCTAATTAACTAAAAACTACTGAATTTCAGTAGAACATTTGGTGGCCTAATTTGTTGCATTTTAACCATACTATGACGTCCTGCAAGGAATACGTCGAGTTACCAGCAACCCTGTATATACATCGTAACGTCATCAATCGTCGGGCAGTAGCCGACCAGACACAATACCAATCTGGTCGGAGGATCCTCCCTTTTCTATGGAGGATGAGTGAACTTTACACCCAGTTCCTGATACCTCTATAATACTAACGAATATGTGTTTTGCGGATTTGATCCTTAGACTTTTACTGACTAAACCCCACCCGTGTCCCTTCAGTTGTCTGTGTGTCAGGGCCACGATATCCCTTTTAGACAAACCCGCAACCCTGGCATGTATTGGCCCTATCGGACCCCGTCAGTTTGTGCTGACATCTCTTTGAGGCGCGCGTGGAACACAACGCGCTCTCGCGCGTTGACCCGGGCCTGATCCTTCTCGGTCTGGACTTGTATTTT